>JAKOGI010001852.1:127500-172155 GCA_029747015.1 Carnegiea gigantea | reverse complement strand
CACACACACACACATATATACACACACATGCACACACATTTCTCTCTCTCTCTCTCTATATGTGTGTGTGTGTATATATATACACACACACACACAGATATATATATATATATATATATATATATATTTATATATTTGTTTATTTGTGTGTGTATGTATATATATATATGTGTGTATGTATGTATGTATATATATAATATATACACACAACACACACACACACATGCAGAAAAATATTTTATAATATATATATATATATATATATATATATATCTATATATATATATATAATATGTGTGGTGTGGTGTGTGTGTGTGTATATATATTTGTATATATATACATACAGACATATATATATATATATATATATATATATATATATATATATATATATGTCTCTGTGCGTGTGTGCGCGCGCGCGTGTGTTTGTCTATATATATATATGCGCACACACACGCATGGATGGGTGCGGGAAGTACTCCTCTCTGCTGTCTTGGCAGGTGCTGTGTCTTTCAGAGACGAAGGGTTACCTGAAAAGGAAATTTGGAGCTATACGGTATGCACCACCTTCCGGATGCTGCTGGTACTGGAATAGGCTAAACAAAGTCACGCATAAATTCAGAGAGGGTTATATTAATGGCGATAACAAGATAGTGCCAATGGGAAATATACTGCACAAGCTGGTTGGAAATGGTTGAAAGGTGAACAAGAAAATTTTCCTATACTGGAGATTTGTTCGGTCACTAGTCTCACTCCCAAAGGATGAATACACTGTTTGGTTGATGGCGAATTGCAGATTGCTTGCTGGAAAATAGGTTGCAGAGAATGGGTGTGCATGTGTCAGATACTAGCTGCAGTTTATGTGGTAATAATATGGGTAGTGCCTCATATCTATTCTTTAGGTGTGCCAATATCCAGAATGTCCTAAATGATATCTGCACTTGGGCTCCTACACCTGAGGATTGGCTGGGTATATTGCTTATGGATTGAGAGATGTGCTCCTGTATTTGGAGGGAAAGCCTGGCCAATTCAACAACTTTCACAGAGGATTGGCTTGGAGAGTGTCAGATTGCAGTTAGTTCTGAAAAGGAAAATCAAGGATATTGATAGAGTTTGGTTAGACAGTTAGAGAGCTTAAAAATTGTGTTTTCATCATGGTTGAAGTCATGTTTCAAAATAGCAACCCTTCGTAGAAGGGTTACTTTAAATAAGTTGTTTGATGTATAGATTTGTGTAGTTATGTTTTGGTTGGGACTGAAGAAAATTTAGTTTTACCCCTGAAAAAAGTATTTAAAAAAAAAAAACTCAAACTACGTGTCAGGATGATGGTTCCCAGATAGCTGCTCAAGATCCGTCTAAGGGTTGTCACGCAACTACTCAGGATCCCACTTAGGATGATCGTCTATGTATCAAACTATGGGAGAAGAGTACAAGGTGTAACACCCCCGCTACCTACCAGGGATGTCACACCGCTAGGATCCCCCGAAGGAGACCCTTAAGGCTCTTCTTCCATTAACTTTCTTCTTAATTTTACCAAACCCCCTTTTTTTCAAAAAATGGGAAATCCTGAGACGAAACCGGCAGAGTTCCGTCTGTAATTTCAACGTTTCCATAATTTACATTATAATTTTTATGGTACCTGTATCATTACAACTAAATTCAAAAAGGAAATAGGAGGTTCCAGTGAGTCACACACTCGCGGTTGAGGCTTATGCCTTTACAAACAACTATTTACAATGACTTACATAAGTTTTGTACTACTAGAGCCACTACATGCCCAATTCATGCACCCCCTTTTTTTTAAAAACAAAACATCACTTCAGATGGCTTCACAACTTCACATTATAGGTACATCAGCGGAAGCAACTAGCGGTCCATTCACTCTTCACCTGGGGAAAAAAAAGGGAAAGGAAATGGAGTGAGCCACCACATGCTCAGTGAGTGTTCCTCCACTTCTTAAAACAAAACCCTTTTCAAGCAATATTACTCATAATATTCACTTATCACGCATTTAGTTAATACTAATATGGTATTAGGTAACATATTATAGAACACAGGTTGTAGAACATAAACATTGGATAAGTCACGACTTACGTATTCACTAGGCACATTAGAATGTCATTTCACGATTCACTAGCATGTCACATATTCTATTTGAAGCCACGTTCATCATATTTAAGAGCATTTGAAAGCATTTCATAACTTTGAGGTTCTCAATCTTTTGAAAGAGTTTACATTTCGCATTCATCACAAAACGACCCTTGTAAGCATTTCATATTCATTCCATATGGCCTCTTTGGGCCCATAGAACATTCTTTTTCTTTAAAACATATAAAATGGCAAAGGCCAATTGCTTTTCTTATCTTGGTAGGAAAATACTTCTGGCATAAGATCATTACAGGGTGCTGATTGGGTGAGAACTATTCTCGACCCCATAGTGAGACCTAACGCTCACGCTTAAGCTCTTACTCCCGGGATGGCTACATATAACATATCGGACCATTACATTAGCCCTCGTCAGGGCCTCTAGGGTTTATCCGGACTTATCCCCTAGGTTAACATTATTTACATCATATCATATTGTCCGCAGCACATTATCTTAGCCACTTAAAGCGTATCGGCCATAACGGCTAGTAATTTTCCATTTCAAACAATAAAATCATTCAACGTATAATTCCCATCTCCCTTTTGTTAAAAACGTTTTAGGGATTCCTCCCAAACACTATTTGAATAGCTAAAATAGGCCATAGCTCATTACTAGATATGGCTATTATTCATTTAAAACACATGAAGAGTCATTTGCTAAAACATCACCCTTCCACACACATGTTACATTTTAAACATACAAGGAAAAGGGAATACACATATCACATTTAAACACTTCGTAATCATTTCAACACAATGAGCCACACATGACCTCGCAATCCACACGATTGCGGTAATTTCACAACCCGAACTCCCTCCTCACAAGCACCGTACCACAAGACCTCGAACGCTCATGATTCTTTCCTCAAACCATCCAACTACCAGCTCGATTCATCGATTTATTAATCACAGCATATTATCATATTAGCTTATGAAAAAGGGGGGGAAGATTAGGCCCTTACCTGAGCAACCAGCATCATTCAGCGAAGCGTTACAACAAGCGTGCATATAGCCACAATTATTCATAATTCGACAATACTTTATTCAGTAAATCAAACATAATTCGATTCTAAACATATACGTTGCATTTCGAATCAACTTCCCTAAGCACGAATGTACTAAAAAGAGTTCGAATTCATTTCGTTTACACACATAATACATTAGCTAGATCAAATCGAATGGGACCTAAACACGTTAAACTAACTTCGTTTTTAATCCCTTTTCATATATCAGCTAAATAACTTGAATCGATGCTAAACATATTAAACTAACTTCTTTTCTAATTCCTTTTCAAACACTAACTCATTAACTTGATTCGAAGCTAAATACGTTAAATGAACTTCGATTTTAATTCCGTTTCAAACAATAACTCTCTAATTCGAATCGAAGCTAAATACGTTAAATTAACTTCGATTTTAATTCCGTTTCAAACTATAACTCTTTAACTCGAATCGAAGCTAAATACGCTAAATTAACTTCGATTTTAATTCCGTTTCAAACTATAACTCTTTAACTCGAATCGAAGCTAAATACGCTAAATTAACTTCGATTTTAATTCCGTTTTAAACAATAACTCATTAACTCGATTCAAAGCTAAATACGTCCATATAAATTCGAATTCACTGTTCACGCAGACTATGGTTTATGTACAGAATTCACAAATTCAGGCATGAAACAACCAATTGATTCGAACCTAAGCATGAATAACTTATTTCTCGTCATTTCTAACGAATTTAACAAGCCCTAACTTGACATGCAACATCACACCGCTGAAAAATTAACTTCGAAAATAGTAATAACTTAGGAGGGAGAAACACTTACTTGGGTTAGCCTAGTTTCAACCTCAAACGGTGAATACCAATGCTCCCACACTGCTAAACCCGAACCCAAGCCCGTCAGCCAGCAATTTTCGAACCCTAGCCCTCGGTTTCGTGATGCTTCTGGCGGATTGAGGCTCGATTTTTGGCTCTAATTTATAGAGGAGGCTGGGTTGAAGGTGGGTCGTCGGTTTCCGGCAGGTGGACGGCCGGTTCTGGGCGAGGAGACGCGTGGGTGAGAGGCTGTGCGAGGTGGATGAAGTTTGGTGGTGGAATGGGCGGCTGAGACGCGTGGTGTGAGGGACCGTTCGTCCCTTTCTCTCGCCGGTGACGCGTGCGGGCCGACGGCAGCGCCAGGTGGCTGGTCGCCGGTGAGAGAGAGAGAGAGTGAGAGAGATGCGTTAGAGAGAGAGAGAGCGTGCGAGGGGGTCGGGTTCTGCCCGACTTCGGTTCCCTCTTTCCCCCTTTTCAATCCTTTTCCTTTTTCCTTTTTTTTTTGGTTGTTTTGGGTTAAACTAACAACATTCAACTAAATTCTGGTCCCGTACTCGCTAATGGTTAGGCTAAACCCGAATTGAACGACCTAATTTTGGTTTAAACTTTGGGAATCAGCCGAGTAAAACGAAAAACAATTTAAAAAAACTGGGTTTAGCGTAGATTCAAATATTTTATAAATAAGTAGCGTCAATGATAACATTAGTCAAATAATCGTCCCTTTTATTGAAACTAGTCGTTAAAAACTCACACAGTCGATTTAATACTTTCGTCGGATAACGAATCAAAAGCAACTGGTAAAATCAGCAGCTAAACAGTTGGTCAGTAATTGCATGAAGGCATGGCCCTTACACTCTCCCCCCTTAAAAGAATTTCGTCCTCAAAATTTGCTCACCTGGTGAAAATAATGCGGGATATTTCTCACGCATTTCGCTTTCTAACTCCCAAGTTGCTTATGCCACCTTGTGATGTTTCCATAACACCTTAACATAGGGAATGCTCCTATTTCTGAGCTTCTTTTCCGTCTTCTCCAAAATCCGAATGGGTTCTTCTACATAGGTGAGATTTTCCTTAACTTGTAGGGGTTCATATCGGATGACATGATCCGGATCCGGAACATATTTCCTGAGACTGGATACATGAAATACATCGTGGATGCCTTACAATGAGGGTGGTAAGGCCAGTTGGTACGCAACTGTTCCTACTTTCTGTAAGACTTCAAACGGTCCAATGAACCGTGGGCTTAGTTTTCCCTTTTGTCCAAATCTTATGCTTTCCTTGAGTGGGGACACTTTCAGAAATACATGGTCTCCAATCTCAAACTCCAGCGGCCTTCTCCTATTATCCGCGTAGCTCTTTTGTCTACTCTGTGCAGCTTGCAATCTCTTGCGGATTGTCTTGATTATTCCGATCGTTCGATCGATTAAGTCAACCTTGGATGGTTCTCTTTCTCCTATTTCATTCTAACAAACCGAAGTTCTGCAACGTCTACCGTATAGCGTCTCGAAAGGAGCCATGCCTATACTGGCATGCTGACTATTATTATACGCAAATTCAACCAGAGGCAGGTTATGATCCCAAGTTTCAGCAGAATCGAGGGCACAAGCTCTCAACATATCCTCCAGAGTTTGAATAGTTCTTTCGGATTGACCGTCCGTCTGAGGATGGAAGGCTGTACTTAATTGTAATTTTGTGCCCATTGCTCTTTGAAACCCATGCCAGAAGCGAGATACAAACTTGGTATCGCGATCTGACACAATACTGAGTGGCACACCATGCAGTCTAACTATCTCCTTAATGTATAGGTTAGCTAGTCGCTCAGAGGTGAAAGTGGCCTTGATGGGCAAGAAGTGTGTAGCCTTGGTCAATCTGTCAACTATAACCCACACACCGTCATGCTGATTGATGGTTTTTGGCATTCCAATCATGAAATCCATGGTGATGTGTTTCCATTTCCACTCTGGAATTGGCAAGGGTTGCAGTAAACCTCCAGGTTTCTGATGCTCGGTTTTCACCCGTTGGCACGTAAGGCATCGAGCCACGTACTCTGCGATATCCCTTTTCATGCCATTCCACCAGTAATGGGTCTTCAAGTCATGGTACATCTTCGTACTTCCAGGGTGTACAACAAGTGTGGAATTGTGCGCCTCCTTTAACAATTCCTTCTTGAGAGCTGTTATGTTCGGCACACACAGTCTATTCCCGTACCAAAGTACTTCATTTTGGATGGAGAATTCCTTATTCCTTCCTTCTTCCATGCCTTTCTTTATCTTCATAAGTTCAGGGTCATCCTTCTGCTGTTGCTTGATCGTTTCGATCAATGGCGAAGAGACTTGAAGCGCTGCCAAGTAGCCTTGATTTTCTGACCGCACTACCTCTATTTGTAGCACGTCGAGCTCCCTTAGGAGTCTCTTTTCTTGTGTAAGTAAACAGGCTATAGACCCCATGGATTTTCTACTTAGTGCGTCAGCCACCACGTTTGCTTTTCCAGGGTGATATTTGATCTCCATATCATAATCCTTAAGGAGTTCTAGCCATCTTCTTTGTCTCATATTTAACTCTTTTTGAGTAAAGATGTATTTCAAGCTCTTATGGTCAGTGTATACTTCACACCTTACTCCATAGAGATAATGTCTCCAGATTTTTAAGGCAAACACAACCACGGCCAATTCTAGATCATGTGTTGGATAATTCTCTTCGTAGGGCTTCAATTGGAGAGAGGCATAAGCAATAACTCTATCTTTCTGCATTAATACACAACCCAGTCGCTTCTTGGACGCATCACTGTAGATTACAAATCCTTCATTGCCTTTAGGTATTGCCAATATTGGTGCAGATACCAAACGTTTCTTTAGCTCCTGAAAGCTATCTTCATACTCCGGGGTCCATTCAAATTTAGTGGTCTTCCGAAGTAGTTTGGTAATAGGTAAGGCTAGTTTTGAAAATCCTTCTACAAATCTTCGATAGTAGCCAGCTATACCTAAGAAGCTTCGCACTTCGGAGACGTTTGTTGGTCTTGGCCAGTTTACAATGGCCTCTACCTTTGCCGGGTCCACCAAGATGCCATCTTTGGTTACTATGTGTCCCAGAAATTGCACCCTTTCTAACCAGAACTCACACTTTTTAAGTTTGGCATATAATTTGTGCTCCTCTAGGGTTTTCAGCACCATTCGCAAGGGGTTTGCATGCTCTTCCCTAGTCTTGGAGTATACCAAGATATCATTGATGAACACCACTACAAATTTATCTAGGAAGGGCCTAAGGACTCTGTTCATCAAGTCCATAAAGAAGGCAGGAGCGTTCGTTAACCCAAATGGCAACACCAAGAACTTGTAATGCCCATATCGAGTGCGAAAAGCGGTTTTAGGCACGTCCTCCTTCTTGATCTTCAATTGATGGTACCCCGATCTCAAATTAATCTTCGAGAACACCGAAGCACCAGCCAATTGATCAAACAGGTCATCAATTCGAGGAAGTGGGTATTTATTCTTGACCGTTACCTTATTTAGTTCTCGATAGTCGATACATAACCTCAAACTCCCATCTTTCTTCTTCACAAATAGTACTGGTGCTCCCCAGGGTGAAACACTAGGCTGAATTAACCCCTTATCTAGTAACTCTTGCAACTGAGTTTTCAACTCTGCCAATTCTGCAGGTGCCATTCGATAAGGTGCCTTGGATATTGGGGCAGTTCCAGGTACTAGTTCAATGGTGAATTTGATTTCTCTGTCGGGTGGTAGCCCCGGTACCTCTCGAAACACCTGTGGAAATTCCCTCGCTATCGGAATCTCACTCAAGTCCAACTCCTTTAGTTCTGCGACCTCAATTGCACACAAATAGCCCTGACATCCTTTCTTCAACATTTTGAATGCTTGCATAGCAGATACCGTTGGGATGGTCACTTGGTGGCCACTTCCCTTAAAGGTTACTCTTTCTCCATCAGAGGCCGAGAAGGTAACCAGCTTTCTCTCGCAGTCAATAGTAACTTTATATCTAGTTAACCAGTCCATCCCTAGAATAACGTCCCAACCTTGTATATCCAGCTGTACTAGGTCTACAGGGAGAATTCTCCCTTCCAATTGAATAGCACAGTCCTTAAGAACGAGATCGGTATAGTAAGTAGACCCTAAGGGGGTAGTCACACATAATTGTACATCCATTTCACTGGGCTTGCTAGCGAGTTTCCTTGCAAAGGTAGGATTTACAAAAGAATGCGTGGCACCTGAATCAAATAAAACATGAGCATAAAGATGTTTAACAAAAAGGGTACCTGATACGGTGGCAGTGAGGTCCTCCGCCTCACCTCCTTCCAAGCTAAACACCCGGCCACCTGCTTGCGGCCTTTTTCCACCTCGTTTGCCTTCTGAAGTTGCATTCACAGGAGGTCGGCCTCTTTGTGGAACTGGATTAGCCCCCGTGCCTGAACCTTGTGTACTGTTCTGCCGATTCCACGCCTTCTTGGGGCAATTTGCAATTTTGTGGTCCGTAAATCCACACCCATAGCATTCTTGTGTGCCATATCGGCACCAACCGGAGTGTATACGCCCACACTGGTTGCAGGGTTCCAGTGCCTGCCTTGGTACAACTTGCTTTCCTTTCCCCCGGTTGTCGAAGTTGCTGATCTTATTGCTTCCCTGGGTACTGACCCTCCTTGGTTAAACTTTCTTTTTGCTGGGCCTATCTGCCGACTTTCCTCTTCGGTTTCAGCTATAACTCGGGCTATCTTCACCGCCCTCTGGTACATCTCCTGGAAGCTGGTGAAAACATGCCCAGCTATCATCCGCTTAATAGGTCCTTTAAGGCCTTGCTCGAAGTGGTCCATCTTCATTTCTTCAGTTGCGACTTGATTAGGCACAAAGCGACTAAGCTCGTTAAACTTCGCCGCGTATTCTACCACACTCATTTGGCCTTGTTTCAACCGTAGAAATTCTTGTTCCTTTGCCCTCTTTACATCTCGTGGGTAATACTGAACATCCATCATGGTTTTTAGTTGTTCCCAGGTTAGAGTTGGTTCACCAGCTCGAGGTTTGACGGTGCCCCACCAGAATTCCGCTTCCTTTTCGAACTGATGGGTCGCCAGACGTACTTTAAAATCTTCGGGGCAGTCCATTACTTCAAACAAATTCTCCGTCCTTCTTAGCCATTCCTCATAGGCAAGAGGATCTGTTCCACCACTAAACCTTGGTGGTTTCAGCTTATTAAACTGACAAATCATCTCCAAGGAGGTTGGTGCCGCCACCTGTTCCCTTCGTGGAGGCATTGGCTACACAGTCGTTTATGCAAAGTTGCTTAGTTTTTATTCATAAAAATAGATTGTCAAAGCATTTAAAAACATAGTACAACATTAGACAGAATGTGTAGAGCTTTAAGTATTCGTGCGATCCTATTTTGGTCGCACGAACACTTCTCAAAAATGCACTTTCACGAATCACGAAATATCGGGTATCACCCTTGTTTATTCATTTTCAAACGCACACTAACTATGTTTTATTTAAATACAATGCACCCATTGGCGATTCCAGGCTACACATAGCCCCTATTACTAGCCTAATTACCACCTGAGGAACCCTCCTCAGGGGGATCATCTATCGTTGGATCATTCGAGCCCTCAAACTCAACTGGGGCTAGTAGGTCCCATAATACAAATGGTGGGGAGTACTCCACATTAGGTGCTCCATCCACAAGTTCTCTCATCCTCAGCATTGTGGCTTGCCAGCCCCGGGGGTATTGTGCACCGAAGGAATCTATCCAACGTGCCCACAGAGTGGCTACTCGCTTGTGTCGTCTTGCCTGAGGGTTTTTGCGAACAGAAGTCTCATTTGACGATGTTCAATCTGATTTCTCTCTACTATTGTGATTGGTAGTTGTTGGGTAGCGGCAGGAACAATTAAAGCCGTATTGATCATTTGCATGGCAGCATTGCTCCTTCCCAAGGGGGTATTTCCTAAGGAGTCCACCCGCCCCTCTGCAAATATCAGGAAATCCACTAACCCTCTAAAAGTGAACGGTGTATAAGCTCCCCTATGTACATGGAAGAGACAGAGGATAGAAGTGACTTCGGCCCATCTTCCCGTACATGGCATAGCTCTGATGAACTTGTACGTCCAGTGGTTCTGTGTGACCCGAGTGAGTCTCCACTGGTTGCTCTTAATCATTGCTTCCCAAAATATGACTGCATTCCATGCAGCCATCCAGAAGGGCAGATACTCAAAATCGTCAATGCTAAACACCATCCTACATCACCACACTGGGTTAGGAATAACACTATCAAGCACGCATTCGTTTGAAAATCCTAAGTTGTGTTTCTAGTTTGCGTACACAAGTAAGTAAGCAAGCACATAGTAAGCTCAAGTAAACACTTTAGGGCACATATTTCACACATTACTAATCTTATAGTCACATCTAGATGCATATGCAAACCTATGGCTCTGATACCACCTAATGTAACACCCCCGCTACCTACCAGGGATGTCACACCGCCAGGATCCCCCGAGGGAGACCCCTAAGGCTCTTCTTCCATTAACTTTCTTCTTAATTTTACCAAACCCCCTTTTTTCAAAAAATGGGAAATCCTGAGACGAAACCGGTAGAGTTCCGTCTGTAATTTCAACGTTTCCATAATTTACATTATAATTTTTATGGTACCTGTATCATTACAACTAAGTTCAAAAGGAAGTAGGGGGTTCCAGCGAGTCACACACTCGCGGTTGAGGCTTATGCCTTTACAAACAACTATTTACAATGACTTACATAAGTTTTGTACTACTAGAGCCACTACATGCCCAATTCATGCACCCCCTTTTTTTTTAAAAACAAAACATCACTTCATATGGCTTCACAACTTCACATTATAGGTACATCAGCGGAAGCAACTAGCGGTCCATTCACTCTTCACCTGGGGAAAAAAAAGGGAAAGGAAATGGAGTGAGCCACCACATGCTCAGTGAGTGTTCCTCCACTCCTTAAAACAAAACCCTTTTCAAGCAATATTACTCATAATATTCACTTATCACGCATTTAGCTAATACTAACATGGTATTAGGTAACATATTATAGGACACAGGTTGTAGAACATAAACATTGGATAAGTCACGACTTACGTATTCACTAGGCACATTTGAATGTCATTTCACGATTCACTAGCATGTCACATATTCTATTTGAAGCCACGTTCATCATATTTAAAAGCATTTGAAAGCATTTCATAACTTTGAGATTCTCAATCTTTTGAAAGAGTTTACATTTCGCATTCATCACAAAACGACCCTTGTAAGCATTTCATATTCATTCCATATGGCCTCTTTGGGCCCATAGAACATTCTTTTTCTTTAAAACATATAAAATGGCAAAGGCCAATTGCTTTTCTTATCTTGGTAAGAAAATACTTCTGGCATAAGATCATTACAGGGTGCTGATTGGGTGAGAACTATTCTCGACCCCATAGTGAGACCTAACGCTCACGCTTAAGCTCTTACTCCCGGGATGGCTACATATAACATATCGGACCATTACATTAGCCCTCGTCAGGGCCTCTAGGGTTTATCCGGACTTATCCCCTAGGTCAACATTATTTACATCATATCATATTGTCTGCAGCACATTATCTTAGCCACTTAAAGCGTATCGGCCATAACGGCTAGTAATTTTCCGTTTCAAATAATAAAATCATTCAACGTATAATTCCCATCTCCCTTTTGTTAAAAACGTTTTAGGGATTCTTCCCAAACACTATTTGAATAGCTAAAATAGGCCATAGCTCGTTACTAGACATGGCTATTATTCATTTAAAACACATGAAGAGTCATTTGCTAAAACATCACCCTTCCACACACATGTTACATTTTAAACATACAAGGAAAAGGGAATACACATATCACATTTAAATACTTCGTAATCATTTCAACACAATGAGCCACACATGGCCTCGCAATCCACACGATTGCGGTAATTTCACAACCCGAACTCCCTCCTCACAAGCACCGTACCACACGACCTCGAACGCTCATGATTCTTTCCTCAAACCATCCAACTATCAGCTCGATTCATCGATTTATTAATCACAGCATATTATCATATTAGCTTATGAAAAAGGGGGGGAAGATTAGGCCCTTACCTGAGCAACCAGCATCATTCAGCGAAGCGTTACAACAAGCGTGCATATAGCCACATTTATTCATAATTCGACAATACTTTATTCAGTAAATCAAACATAATTCGATTCTAAACATATACGTTGCATTTCGAATCAACTTCCCTAAGCACGAATGTACTAAAAAGAGTTCGAATTCATTTCGTTTACACACATAATACATTAGCTAGATCAAATCGAATGGGACCTAAACACGTTAAACTAACTTCGTTTTTAATCCCTTTTCATATATTAGCTAAATAACTTGAATCGATGCTAAACATATTAAACTAACTTCGTTTCTAATTCGTTTTCAAACACTAACTCATTAACTCGATTCAAAGCTAAATACGTTAAATGAACTTCGATTTTAATTCCGTTTTAAACAATAACTCTTTAATTCGAATCGAAGTTAAATACGTTAAATTAACTTCGATTTTAATTCCGTTTTAAACTATAACTCTTTAACTCGAATCGAAGCTAAATACGTTAAATTAACTTCGATTTTAATTCCGTTTTAAACTATAACTCTTTAACTCGAATCGAAGCTAAATACGTTAAATTAACTTCGATTTTAATTCCGTTTTAAACAATAACTCATTAACTCGATTCAAAGCTAAATACGTCCATATAAATTCGAATTCACTGTTCACGCAGACTATGGTTTATGTACAGAATTCACAAATTTAGGTATGAAACAACCAATTGATTCGAACCTAAGCATGAATAACTTATTTCTCGTCATTTCTAACGAATTTAACAAGCCCTAACTTGACATGCAACATCACATCGTTGAAAAATTAACTTCGAAAATAGTAATAACTTAGGAGGGAGAAACACTTACTTGGGTTAGCCTAGTTTCAACCTCAAACGGTGAATACCGATGTTCCCACACTGCTAAACCCGAACCCAAGCCCGTCAGCCAGCAATTTTCGAACCCTAGCCCTCGGTTTCGTGATGCTTCTGGCGGATTGAGGCTCGATTTTGGCTCTAATTTATAGAGAAGGCTGGGTTGAAGGTGGGTCGTCGGTTTCCGGCAGGTGGACGGCCGGTTCTGGGCGAGGGGACGCGTGGGTGAGAGGCTGTGCGAGGTGGATGAAGTTTGGTGGTGGAATGGGCGGCTGAGACGCGTGGTGTGAGGGACCGTTCGTCCCTTTCTCTCGCCGGTGACGCGTGCTGGCCGGCGGCAGCGCCAGGTGGCCGGTCGCCGGTGAGAGAGAGAGAGAGAGAGTGAGAGAGATGCGAGAGAGAGAGAGAGAGCGTGCGGGGGGGTCGGGTTCTGCCCGACTTCGGTTCCCCCTTTCCCCCTTTTCAATCCTTTTCCTTTTTCCTTTTTTTTCTTTTGGTTGTTTTGGGTTAAACTAACAACATTCAACTAAATTCTGGTCCCGTACTCGCTAATGGTTAGGCTAAACCCGAATTGAACGACCTACCATGTACATTTCGGTTTAAACTTTGGGAATCAGCCAAGTAAAACGAAAAACGATTTAAAAAAACTGGGTTTAGCGTAGATTCAAATATTTTATAAATAAGTAGCGTCAATGATAACATTAGTCAAATAATCGTCCCTTTTATTGAAACTAGTCGTTAAAAACTCACACGGTCGATTTAATACTTTCGTCGGGTAACGAATCAAAAGCAACTGGTAAAATCAGCAACTAAACAGTTAGTCAGTAATAGCATGAAAGCATGGCCCTTACCGGGTGGATGAAGGTATCCGACATCGGGAGTTGAGGAGAACGAACCACGCCTTATAAGCGTGGGGAAACCTCAACCCATCGAGGCACCTTTTGAGGACAAAACCGTGAGGGCAGCGATGGTGGTAGGGTCCCGCCTGCCCAAAGCGGACAATACCTCGATGGCGGGTGGTCGTGGGCTGTTACAATGGTATCAGAGCCATGGACCCGACCCGATGTGCCAGCGAGGATGCTGGGCCCCTGAGAGGGGGGTGGATAAAGGTATCCCACATCGGGAGTTGAGGAGAACGAACCACGCCTTATAAGCGTGGGGAAACCTCAACCCATCGAGGCGCCTTTTGAGGACAAAACCGTGAGGGCAGGGATGGTGGTAGCGTCCTGCCTGCCCAAAGCGGACAATACCTCGATGGCGGATGGTCGTGGGCTGTTACACAAGGTGTCTTTAAATTACCTAATGTGTTTTCACCCCCCCAAAAAAAAAAAAAAAACTGACCTTAAACTACATGGGTCGATTGATATGACTTCAACATAGTTCCAATTTCTGATAATGCCCTCCTTAACAATACGAGCATTTCCGCGTATTTCTGTGGCCAATCATGTTCATTAAATTATGCTTTAGGTTGAGTTGTCATTATCCTGTATAACACAATAACTGGAGCTGAATTGCATTTAAGGTCAAATGATGTTGGTGCTGCATCTTCTGAATTGAAGTTACCAGTTCTTTTTTTTTTTTTTTTTGTAGTTATATTTGTTTTCTGCTCCTTGTAGCTTCGCGATTATGCTAATCCATTATTTTGTATATTATGGACTTATCTTAGGCGTAAAGACGGCAAGTGGGATCTGGAAGCTGAAGACAAACTCTCCCATGAAGGGGCCTACATTGAAGTCTTGAAAGCGGGTAAGGATGTTTATGTGAGAGGATTAGGGCCTGATGCACGTCCACACAAAAAGGCAAGAATGGGGATGAATTGAATGAGGCAAGGGGTCAAATAATCTGACAGCAAGGAGACTGGCGAGTTCAAATCATCCAACATTCAGGTGTGGGCAGAAATTGATTGAAAGAAACAAGAGTCCGAGACAGCAAAAGAAGAAGCTATAGAATGTGGATGAATTGAATGAGGCAAGGGGTCAAATCATCCAACACTGAGGAGACTACCAACACTGAGGTGTGGGCAGAAATGGATTGGAAGAAACAAGAGTCCGAGCCAGTAAAAGAAGAAACTATAGAGAGACAGTACAAAATGGGAGAGGAGTGTAGTTGTCACCACTTTTCTGCCCTTTCACTTCTTGTCTCATTTCTTCTCTTGTATTGTTATGCTGATTCTTCTCTCTCTTTATCTTTGCTTGCACCTGAAACAGGACTCCATAAGAATGAGCTGGGGCTTTCAAAAGGAGGGAAATGGAAGGGGTGAGTCCTCCACTGGGATTTTGAGATCGGGGTAGGAAGGGAAGATTTTGGTATGGCCAGCCACAGACGAAATAAGGTGAATGGTTCTTTTCCGAGTCTTAATTTCTAGAAAGCCGTACTGGATAGAATACATATGGAAATGTGCAAATTTTTAACAGAACTTTACACTCACTGGAAAGCAACAAGATGCCCTCTCTGACGGAGCACCTCGGCATTCTCGTTTTATGTTAAGGTGTATTACCGTGCTGTCCATCGTTTGGGAAAACAGTTGTGATAATGTCTCATATTCTCTACGTTCAAGTTTGATGGCTTACATCAAGTTGTGAAACTTGAAATTGGTTTCTTGTAGTTGACATGGAGTCATCATGGTGTCGTCGTTTGCTGGTTGAAGCCCACAGCTTCTGATTTTGGGGTCCGTCCTGATATGGCCTTTTTCACTAAGCCTTTTTTTAATCCTTGCTTTGTATTCTTATGCAGAATTGTCTCCTAACCTGAAAACGTAACTTCTCCTAACACGTGTATATAGTGCTGTATTTCTCACTGTATTTATGAGTAGTTCTCCTATAAATTTCCAAGATGAACAAGACATTGATCCTTCCTTATACTGTTACGTCCAATGCCTCTGCTCCTGGCAAAGGTGGTGTTGGGATTCTTGGTGGAGCTGTTGGCCAAGTCAGGTCAATTATCGGAGCTTTTGGAGCTCCTTTTGGTGGGGCTTCGTAATTAGTAAGAGACATCTGGGGTCCTCATCGTTCGCATGCCGTCTCTGCAGGGGGAGAATATGGGCTTCACTGATTAGTGATTACCAACTGTGAGTCTTGACCAACAGTAATGTAAGAGGGCAACTAAGCCCGACCATGCGAATTAAGCTCAGTGCTGATCATGAGCTACATGAATTTCTTTAATGTCATTTCTTTTGTGTTCTTATGCGTCTTATGTGATGTAACATTCAATTTACTTGTGTTCGTGTTACATTGCATTGTGTCATTTTGATATCTTCCTGTTGTATTCAACGAGCATGCATGCTTTTGTGTCTTCTGTCATTGATAATTCTGGCTTGCTATCTCAGTCTAGTTTTTGTTTGATTAAAAAAAAAAATCTTCTGTTCCCAGTTTCTTTTGAGAAAGTCTTAACAGTGACTTTACTTTTTTTATCGTTACAAATTTTTTTGGATTAACAAAAAAGTTTTGCTTATACTTACATGAATAAGAATTGAGAAGTAGGTGCTTAGAAATCCGTAGTGTTGAGTTTTATCAATCTTTACAGATAAGTAATAGGTGGATATTACAATATAATAGTGTGGTTGGATGAAACTGTCTTTTTTTTTTTAGCAGGTCAGCAGAGTGATACTGTCTCGTGGCAAGATGTTCTTGCGTAACTTGACTCCATTATATCGAAAATATTACGTTACACACGTATGTACAGTGCCGCGTACATACGCGCGCGTGGAGGTCAAAGAATGAGAGGCGCATTTCATGATGAATTAAATAACCAAAAAAAATTGTTTTCTTTTATGAATTTTGAACAATCTCCCCTGCTTTCTTTCGACTGCTGCTTTTCTCTCTCCTCTCCCTGTTTTCTTACATCGTTCTGCTGCTCCTTTGCTCGAATCTTCAACTGATTTTCGTTCTCTCATCGTCTTAAAGCCAATTTCTCTATGCTAGGGTTTCACTTGTAGCTCATTTTGTTCTTCGGATAAGGTAATAATCGCATTTGCACTAATTTATCATCCGTGAGGCTACTCATGGATTCTTGCTGATTTTTTCGCATTTTACTCATTGTAATTTCAGATCTTTCGAGCAATATGCCTACAGGAGAAGATTTGAACGATATTGCTGCAACAAGGTGTGTTTCGTTTCTAATTTTATGTTCAATTTTGTTGGTTTTGGGTTTTTGTGGTGTTTGCTAGATGGATATTTAGTTTTGGTGGCTCTAGAGTTTGATATTTAGATTCAGTTTTCGCATTTTTGGTGTTTGATAGTTGGATATTCAGATTCATTTTGTGGTTCCCTAAGGGCGCGAACCTAATTTTGTGCCAGTTGGGAAGAAAGTAGTTAGTCCTTTGTTGAAGTGCTGACCCTGTAGATTAAAGACATAGGTTAGGTCAGAGACCACAATGTCTCTGCAATTTGACATGTCCACGGTTAAATTGTTACCTTTCTGTGATTATGATCATAGGAGCTCAAGTGAGCTTCAAATTCTGTGGCAAACATTAGACAATTTGTGTTGCTAAGGTCTTGAAGGAATACCTCTCTCTTCCGCACAACTTCCTCTGTCTCCTCCACCTCAATATCAAGTTTTCTGTGCTATATATTCTCTCATGCTGTTCGAATTCATTCAAATTAGCTATGTGTGCCTCTTTGATACCATTGTTATTGTCCTTGGGCAATCAGATGGAGTAAGGGTGCTATTTTAGAAGATAAGTAGGTGTAATCGAATGAAAGGTTTTATTCATGGGTTCTTCTCTTTCAGCTAAATTGCTATCAGTACTAAGAGATAGGGCACAGATTGTAAAAGTATGAAAGAGTTAAAAAGTCACAAAGATGTTGTGGATTCAAGAAGCACAGCTCCATGGTAGAGTTGTAGATATAGAGGGCAATTAGCACCATGCTGTGCATTCAAGCATCAAGCATGGCTTCCAAGTTAAATGTAGGGTACTAGCTACGTCGTATACTTGTATCACAGAAAAGGTACAAGTACTGCCCATTTCTGCTCTCCCCACCCCAAAGAAATTACAGACAGCTGAAAACCACACCAAAATAGCACTAAAATGCCTAAAATGATCCAATTTTCCTCCAATTGCAAAAATCTTTTACAGATCAATATACACCATAAAGTTAGCCATATGCTTTGCTAGATGGCTTATTCACAAGTTGCCCAGTGAATGGAGCCCAAGAGCCCATAGCTCTCACATTACCATTGGGCATGAGGTTCTTCAATATGGATAGTGTACCTTTATTATCAACATTCAATGACTTATAAATAATATGTCAAACTAAGTTCCATATGAATCAAATATCTTCTCCTATTTATGAGTAGATTGATGAAATCATAAAAAGCAGCTTACTAATTGATAATGACCACTAAGATGCAGTACCAAAGTTAAACAATTAGAACTAAAATAGAACTGGAAAAAACCTATAAACATGTACGACATTGGCTTGCTCAGTGGTATGCATCATGATTCTTAAAACCGACATAGTAGTACTTACGCATGTTTATGAACCGCTTGAGTGCTGGACACATAATAGCTAATAAAGCAGGCAAAAGAAACATTGGAAGAACCCGAAAAGCCCTGATCTTCCAATTCTTAGACGTCCTTGCTTTTGTGATAGCATAACCCACAGCAATGAGCTGGAAAATCAATACCATTGTATTATAACAGTCATCACACAGAACCATAGGGCACTACATGTAACATAAGTTAAGAAGCAGAAAAAGCACAGGGTAGATGATCCATTTACAAGGACTTGTGAAATAAGACACATCATGACAACAAGAATGTCTTTTATTCATAATAGGTCTTGGCTAGTCTGTTGCTTTTTAATTGTTCTCATTGATAACAGTGATACAAGGAAGAAGCGGATCAAACATGTGGCATGTAAGAAATCAAAAAGAAAACGCTCCGAACAACCACCTATTGGTATGCTCCATATATTTTTTAGCCATAACACTTTATAAATTAGTGTGCTTCCTATATTGGCACCAAAGGTTCCCTGCAATTGGGGAAAGTTTCACTGCAGTCGGGAAAAGGTTCCCTGCAATTGGGGAAAGGTTCCCTGTAATTGGAGAAAGGTTCCCTGCAGTTGGGAAAAGGTTCCCTGCAATTGGGGAAAGTTTCACTGCAGTTGTGGAAAGTTTCACTGAAGTTGGGGAAAGGTTCACTGTATTGCATGAAAGATTTATTGGATCAAAATTTTATATATTAGCTTGCTTCTTATATTTTTAGTGATAAATTTTTGATTTTGAAATTGGAAAAAAAAAAAAAACAGCGGAGGATCAAATTTCTGATAGTGGTAATGAAGATATTCCAGCAGATGACATTGAATATGAGCCTACTAAGCTTAGGACAAGGATGTCTCCATATAGTTTGTGCAACTTTCTACCAACTATATCAGATGAGCAGAAGAAAGACATAAATGAGCTTGGGTTTGCATTTTTATTGACTTTGAGAGTCCATAAAGTCCCATCAAGGCTAGCCAGATGGCTCGTTCAAAACTTTGATACTTGTAGGCGAGCTTTGAAATTGGCTGGCAATAAAGAGTTGAGAATTAGCGAAGAAGATGTATATTTAATAATAGGGTTTCCTAGGGGAAGCAAACCCGTTCAAGAAGCCAAAAAGAGTGACAAGGGAGAGTATACACGTGTTCTTGATGAGTGGAAAGCTCAGTGGGCAGGTGCGTTATCTAAAACGCATCAAGTGCTTTCACAGATGAAAAACCAAAGGCAAGGGGTTGATATGTTTAAGAGAAACTTCATTGTCTATGTGGTCACCACTCTTGTCAAGGGACAACAAACGTGGAAGGTTAATCATCTTGTACACAAAAGCTTAGTGGATCTGAAAGAGGTGAAAGACCTCAACTGGTGTGAGTTCACAATAGATAGTTTGATTTCTTGCAGGGATAAGTGGAAGAGGCAACCAAAAGGTGCATATAGAGGTCCTCTTCTGTTCTTAATGGTAATGATTTTTACTTTTGTATTTACGAAATTTAGTAGTTATTCTTATTTTTGTCGTTACTGAAGTTTATGCATTAATGACTTCTTTGGGTCTGCTAATGTTCTGTTATCGTTATGCTATGTTGATCGTGTCTTGTGCAAGAAGAGAATGATTGGTAGAGAGTTTCGCATTTTATCAAACTGGACCAGCAAAGATTTGTGGGCTCGAATGAATTTTGAGTTGGAGAGCTGTCAAGGCTTCGGTAAGGGGATTGAAGATGATAGAATTAAGGCACCAGATACACCAACTCTCTATATGCAAGAACAAGAAGCAGATATTAGGGCAAAAAAGGTTCTTCTTATACTTAATGTTTCTTTTAGTGAACCTTGTTGCCTGTATTAGTGTACCTTTCCTGCCGAGCAGTGTACCTTTTGTTTATGCAGTATATCTTTTTATGATTTGTTTTATTTTTTGAACTAATTTTGATGCAGGCATGTGTGCAAAAGATTTCAAGATCATTGAAGAACTTTGCACGCTCTGTTATTGAGGTTGTTGATGCTGTGAGCGAGGCACAATAGATGTTCCCAGTGAGCACCCAAATGGACAAAGTTCAGGGTGTTTTGGTAGAAATATTAACTAACTGCTCAAAGCTGGGAACCTTCAAGGACACGGCTGGTCCATCTCAAACACATCCTGGAGATTCTAATGTTGGTCATCAAGCAACCCCCTTTAGTCAAGATGATGGATTGTTTGCTAGTGATCCATTATTTTGGGATGCATGTGTTGAATTAGCAAAGACTTATAAGAAGACTAGTGGGATTGCTTGTCCAAGCACCTTTACACCACCTGGGTTTGATTTAGGGTTCGATTTTAGGCTTTCTCAGTCAGTCCAAGTTGAGAGCCCTAACCAAGGTGGAAGTGGGGGTGTAGGGGGTGTTGGATCTGGTGGTCATTCTAGCCCTAATCCTCAAATAGAAAGGAGTCCCAATTCAAGCTCGGAAAGCCCGGTTGGAGATTCGGTTGGAGATTGCTTGCCCCCAAGGAAGAAGATGTCTGCTCCTCATGTTAGATCTCCATTCTTTATAAGGCACATTAATGTGTTAAAGTCTTTAACTATTAGAGAAAAGCAAGTGTCTGATTGGGCTTTTCTCCCATTGGATGAAGTTCACTATGATAGGTAATATTATGGGTTTTATTTCTATTTTTATGATTTTTATATTTTGTATATTGATTTATGTTTCAAATTTTTGATGTTTTTAATGGGGTTTTTTTGTTTGTTGTAGTGAGCTATTATTTGCATATGCGAATTTCAACATCACTAGATCTATAATTAGGACTTTGGGTTGTGGAGATGAATTGGATCACGGTGTTGTTGATTTATTCGCTTATTTGTTGAATCATTCTGAAAAGTTGAAGGACCGTCAATCATTATCGTCGAGGTTCTTTTTTTCTTACAATGCCTGTGTAAGTGTTTTTTTCAAATATTATTTAGCTTAAATATTTTAAATTAGATCCTGTTATTTCACTAAAGTTGTTTCTGATTGTTTATGATGTAGACTGAATTATTGGTTGGGGGTGCTAAATTTTCTGGTGCAAAGTACAAAAAGTTCAAGCATAGTTTGGACAGTGAAATTCAGATGATTTCTTGGCTTGATTTCTCAAACTCCAAGCTAGTAAGTTGATAATAATTTAACTTATAACATTTAGTGTGTTTTGAGTTTGTCTTGTGATCTAAATTGCTGTAATCATTGTGGTGCCCTTGGTTATGGACCTCTATGTTAGGGGAGGTAGAATCATAAGCATATTGTATATTTGGTTCCATTTCTTGTTCTCCTATTCTGGAATAATATAAGAGGATAGGTTTGACAAGTGGGATTTAAGAGATTCTTCCTTAAAGTGCTCCCTCTTACTTAGCTACTACTAGCTAATAGGGATCAGTATGGTCGATATGTATATGTGTGTGTGTGAGAGAGAGAGAGAGAGAGAGTGATAAGGGTCTTCCTTAGCTTGAATATGTTTTTGTCTACCTTGTCAAAAACGAGAAAGCAACCAATAGCATTGGCAGTTTTCAACCTTGCATGCCACACATTCTAGGACAAACTGTGATGTTAATTGCAGAGAAATTAAAACGACTTAATTTGGCTTGTTGGCACAAAAGATTCCCTGCAATTGGGGAAAGGTTCCCTGCAATTGGGGAAAGGTTCCCTGCATTGCATTAAACATCTGAATTTTGCTTCTTGGCACAAATGGTTCACTGCAATCAATGAAAAGTTCCCTACAGTTGGGAAAAGATTCACTGCATTGCATAAAAGATTCATTGAATCAAAATTAAGATGTAAAACTGTGGGGTAAATGCTGGTGTTGTCCATATTTGACCATCGCCATTGTTGCACCACAATCGTAATGTGGCTTACATATGCTTATATAGTTGTGTTGATATGCAGATATTTTTTCCAGTGTTTCACAATGGATATTACTTTGTTGTGTGCTTCAATTTCTTGACAAAGAAGATAGAGATTATCCATTCTATTAGTCATAACAATGTGGATAATGGTGTTATTCTTCTTTGTGTCAGCCTCTTGGTAATTTTCTATAGTACCTTTTCATCCTTTTGCTATTCTAATCCTCTAACATTTGAACTAACCTATTATAAATGTATGCTACTCTTTTTTCCCTAGGTTCGGTGTTTCTCAAAGTATTTTTTTGATAAAATCCCCAAATCAACTAGGGGTAAAGTTATTTTTATGGAGAGTTTGCAATTGGAGCAACTGAAACTACCTTGGATGGAAGTTTCAACAGAATCTTATCCCGACTCAGGGGTGTATGTAATGCGACACTTCGAAATGTACATGGAAGATGTTGAAAAATGGAATACCGTGTTTAAGAAGTTCAATGTGAGTTCTCTTTTTTTTCCTTGTTATAAATAATTGAAGGGAAAATTACCAATAAGTGTTACTTCAATTTTAATATTGCTCAAAGGTTCCCCCTTACAATGAGGTGTTGCTTTAACAGACAAGCTTCACAGCTCCATGTGCATTGTCAGGGATTGTCTCTTGGTGATTTACTTTGTTGCCCTTTACTCGTTACTGCTCATCCTCTCTTTTACCGTGGCTATCACTCTACAATATCTCTCTCATCTCTCTCTTCTTGCAATCAATTAAGGAGATATTTTCTAAAAAATATTAAGAATTTAGAAGTCAGTTAAAAGTAATTTTAAAATTAATCAAATTTTAATACAATGAAAGTTTAAAAAATATTAATATAAAATTTTTTTAATTAAAATCTATATTTACAAAGGTAGTTTGTCAGCCATTAACACTATTTTTTATTAAAAAAGAATTAATGGTAAATGATGTCCTTAGTAGCAACTTTTAGAAAATTATTTTCATTAACTTAGAATTAATTATGTTTATAATATAACTAATATTACATATTCAATTAGCGATCTTATAAAAAAATTAAATTAAAACTTTAAATTTGAGGTATACAATTACTCTTCTTATTTTTAATTATGTATTCCGGTAAGTATTTTTACACTGAAAACTATTATTTCTTTTTCGTTGTACTTAATAGAAAATTCAGGTCTTATATTTTTTTATTTTAAGTAAAATATTTGAAATTTTATCTCTACTTTTCTTTTCTTGATATAAATAAGCTAAATGTTAGGGTTAGCTAACCAAATCATGAACATCAAATGGACTCACACAGATATATATATATATATATATATATATATATATATATATATATATATATATATATATATATATATATATATATATATATATATATATATATATATATATATATCTATGTCGTATAGGATGTTATACCTATATATGATGGTGTTAACTATAGTTAGTGAAGGCAAATGTTAGGGTAGCTAACTCCTAATATGATATGTATAAGGTCTGTATGATATATATATATATAGATATAATATATATATATATATATATATATATATTATATATATATATATATATAGAGTATATATCTATTATATATATATATATATACATATTATATGGCGTATAGTATTGTTTACATTCACCTGGGTTGAAACGCCAACTATACTAATTCAGTTCAGTGCTATTAGAAAACCGAAAAATTATTTAATATTACAAAGTCAAAAACAACGTTGCAGACAGTATTAGCAATCAAATTATTGTTGTTGTTGTTGTTGTTGTTGTTGTTGTTGTTATTATTATTATTATTATGTTTTTTTTGTTGTTGTTATTATTATTATTTTGTTGTTGTTGTTCTTGAAATGTGGGTGTGGAATAGTCATAAAGCGACTTTTGAGGCAATACAACCTACCAACATCTTAAACTGTCTCCGAAATTATATGCAGTTAACTCAGGTTAATGAGTTGTACTAACCTAAATTTACTATTTCGGCTAACCTGGGTTTCCTAATATATATGTGTGCGTGTGTGTGTGTGTAGATAGATAGTTAGATATATATACGCACACACACATACACACACATATATATGTGCATGTGTAGCTTCGTAATGGTCCATTTAAGGTGCATAATTTGATGCGCTAACTTAAACATTTGGCATAAATAGCTCAGGTTTTTATAGTCATCTTGAGGGAATAACATTCCCATACCCCCCCGACACATACACACACACACACACACACATATATATATATAGTTTCGTAGCGGTCCGTTTAAGGTGAATAATTTGATGCACTAACCCTAATATTTAGAATAGTTAAATAATATTTACACAATTATCTTGAGGGGATAACATTCCCATACAATATATATATATATACACACACACACACACACACGATGGAGCAAGACACCAACAATATCACGACAATCACAATGAGGTGAAGAAGCTTCTCTATGTCACCATTGTACCAAAACTTACCTATCTTTTATGCATAAGAATTTCATTATGTGGTTTCAAGAGAACCACAATACTCCGTATACAACCAACCCCTCATAATGCATAGATAGTAGATCAGAGAAATGAGTAAAATGAATGTGCTATTCTCCTCTCAAGAGTTCTTTCTAACGTATCTTCGTAGTAATATCTCTAAAGTTGTAGCGTTCGCTTGATCATGATTTAGATTAATGTCATTATAAATCATATCATGTATACAGATAAAGGACACCAAGTAGCTTACTAAATAGCGGTACATTTAAGGTGCATAATTTGATGCGCTAACCGTAATATTTGGAATAGTTCACCAGGGTTTACACAGTCATCTGGAGGGGATAACATTGTTGCTCGACACACACACACACACAAACACAAACATATATATATATATATATATATATATATATATATATATATATATAGCTTCGCAGCAGTCCATTTAAGGTGCATCATTTGATGCAATAATCCTAACATTTGTAATATTTAACCGGGGTTTACACAGTCAATTGGAAGGGGATAACATTCTCATACGACATATACATATAGCTTCGCATCGGTCCATTTAACGTGCATAATTTGATACGCTAACCCTAACATTTGGCATAGCTAACCCGAGTTTACACAGTCATCTTGAGGGAATACAATCCCATATGACCCACGCCCACACTGCACACGCGCAAACGCACACATATTAGCTTCGCAGCGGCCCATTTAGGGTGCATAATTCGATGGAGGAAGGAAGCGTTGGTAGTGAGAGAAAAAAGATAGAGAATTATGTTGTTTTTTGGGATGACTGCTTTAGTTAAGGGTAGAGGAGTAAATTGCTTTTCTACAAAATATTGCCAGCACAAAAGTAAGCTGACACATGTCTCCCAAACAACAACACCATCGAGTAAAGGATACCTTTGAGTAATATTAAATTCAAAGCAACACTAATTGGTAATCTTTTCCCATAATTGAATTATATCATCAAAAGTTTTGACCCTTTTTTTTGCTCTCGAAGGCACTCCTTTTGAAGAGCTCAGGGCAAATATTGCTATAACATTATCACTAGTCAGGAAAATGTAATTGCTCCTCAGATTCTTGATAAGGTTAAGGCTTATCATAATAGTATCAGGAAAGAGGAGACTGTCGGTTCTCGCATTACACGGCAAAGTCAAATGGTTGAAAGACAAGGCTTAATGTTAGTGTGCTTTTTATGGGTAGGACAATTGTGAATAGTTTAATGTTTTGGTTAAACTATTGGTAAGCTTCAATGCCTCGAGACAGTTTGTGTTAAAATAGCTTTTCATATTTTGCTGTTTAGAGTTACACTGAAGTGTTGTAAAGATACATTACAGGTTTAGTAAAATTTTAATGCAGGCACCCTTTCCATCTGTTTACTTACTGAGAGCCAAAAATCATTGTGGTGCCCTTGTTATGGACCTCTATGTGTAGTGGAGGTATAATCATAAGCATGTTGTATATTTGGTTCCATTTCTTGTTCTCCTATTCTTGAATAATATAAGAGATAGGTTTGACAAGTGGGATTTAAGGGATTCTTCCTCAAAGTGCTCCCTCTTACTTAGCTACTACTGCTAATGGGATCTGTATGGTGGATATGTATGTGTGTGTATAGTTATACAGTTACTAGGGGGAACAACTACACACAAAAACCATGGCACAATTCCAGTTTGCATTCCTACCCATTGCTAACAAAAAGAAAGAAAGAATGCTCGTATCCTATGAATTCCATATGTCTCAGGCTTGAAATCCTTATGGTCCTCCTTAGAGAACTCATTAAAGCTATACAATGCCTCTTCTTCAGGCAAACCTTAAGCGTTCCCTAGCATACCTGTACAGTGCCTCATCTTCAAGCAATCATCAAGGCTTTCCCTAGCATAGCAACTAAAAACAACTTAATCTTGCTTGTTGCATAAAAGATCACTGCAATTGGGGAAAGATTCCTGCAGCTGGGAAAAGATTCACTGAATTGCATTAAAGATTCTTGGATCACATTAAGATATATCATTACAATCCACCGACACTAAATAAGAATCAATAGCAGCATGCACATTTACATCAGCAAACAGCTCTAATATCCACAAAATATTAAATTGTGTTCAAAGAAATGATGGTGCTTATGCTATCAATTTTGACATTCATAGTTTCAACAAAATATTTTCAAGTGCACAATCTCCGACAGATGCCATGGTACATGTCACCTACACATCAACAACATTGTGTCCTTTAATATAAAATTTTTTAACTCTATTTATTAAAATCTAACGTGATCTTGTAGTTTTACCCTCATAACTGCAGCTCCAACGTTAGTGTTTGGCATGCTGGAATCCTTTGCAGGCCTTACACCACTTGTTCCCTTCAAAAAGAACTTAAGTTACTCATTTAACTATAAAGTGAAATGAAACTTTCCATTATTTCATTAATTAAATTTTAATAGTTATAGCATAGTGATACCACCGATGCGAAGACGATGGGGATGTGTTGACAGGGGTGAAACTGTTTGTTGCTTGTCTCGCAGCATTCTTCTTTCTTGCCTTCACTTATTGCTTTTCTTCTTGGCAATGCTAACTTTTCTCGTGTTCTTTTGCCCTTTCTCTCTTAATCCAGTGGGATTCTGGACCGTTCCGCTTGTGTTCACATTTTCGTCTTCTGATCCATTATGGTATCTAGGACTATGTCCATCTCATAGCTTCTTTAGCCTTTTGAAATAATTCTTGACATAAAGCTCTTGTTCTTGCATTTGTGGCTAGAAGCGCTGAATGAGCGTAGTGAATTTTCGCATCATTTACAATCGCCAAATAGATGAAGACGTACCAGCATAGTTTGTGGAAAGATCTCGTATCATCAGCGCCTTCATAGTCCTTGATATTTTTCTTCATCTATCTAATATATGGACTTCTCGGGAATTTTTTGAACACAAATATATTGAACATCCTTAGGATATGAAAGCACAAAATTCTCATCTCTTCAAATTTTTTTGCATGTGCACGAGCTTCTTCAGTTAACCAATTAATGGTGATAAGGTAGCAAAACTCATTGACATCGTCTCGCCACACTTTATATAGCACAGATGAAGCGGTCTCTTGAACCTTCTCCTGGGCATAAGTTGTCCCTTTTTTGTACTCTTCTTGAAAATATGATAAGTTCAGCAGTGTATACCTCCGTTGTATGATTCAATCTACTTACATTTGCAAAACATTTTCTGGCTTCATCCCAAAATCATAGTCATTTCCATTCTCCTTACTCCCTCCATTCAGCACAACATCAAGGAAGCTCTCATAAAATTCGCACAAATCATGGTTGCTTAAAGTCTCCAAGAGATTGAACGGTTGGTTGATTCAACATTGTGAGGACAAATCCCACAGAAAAATAATCTTTACTGAATGCAGGCACCAATGCTCCCTGTTCTTGCAAAGTTTTTTTAGCCAATCATTCTCCCCACAATTGTATTCTGCAATCAACCTAAAGTAAAAGGGAAAAATGGATACATGAACCTTTTACTCATTGCAGTGAATCTTTGTTATTTTGGTGATCTTTGCTATTATGCAGTGAATCTTTCATTCACTACAGAGCATATTTTTCTTCATTATGAAGGCAAAGTTAAATACTAAAGGCACTGACCTGGTCCAATGATGATTGAACTCCGCTTCAGTATCACAATGCATGAGATTTTTGAATTTATCAACAAATCGATGTTGGCTTCTAAACATTCTGATGTGAATTTTGAGTTCTCATAATATGCCATATATACAATCTATGCCTTGCTTGTGGAAACACTGCTTTGATAGCAACTGCAATTGAAGGTGCTTGTCTGTCATGATAGTTCTTGGATGCTTCCCACCCATTGTGCCAAGAAAGTCCTAAAAAGCCATATGAATGATTCTATTCTTTCATTCAACACAAACCCACATCCTAGCATTACATTCTTGTTGTGATGATTTATGCCAACAAACGGCGCACAAATCATGTTGTACTTGTTGGTCCTGTAAGTGGTATCAAATATAACCACGTCTCCAAAGAGATCGTAATCATCTTTCATTATGCTATCTCTCCAGAAAATGCTAGTTAGACTTGCTCCTTTATCAAACTCAAAATCAAAGTAAAAGTTTTGATCGTCCACTTTCCTTCGATTCAACTTCCCCATCAAAAGTGTTACTATCAGTACCATCTAATTCTTCCTTTTATCAGAGGCAAGAGCATTATATGCATCCTTGTTTGTGAACCCGAAGGGCTGGTGAACCGCCTACCTCCTTTTAACATTCTCATAGCATCAGACACTTTGATTCTACATGATTGCATAAGTTTCAGCAGTTCCAATTGTTTCTTCTTAACTGTTCATTGTGATTTTAAAAGATGTCGTTTGGTGAGATCACAAAAAGGATGGTTGTGCACCTTATCATGCCTCTAACTGTCCAACACCATTTCCATCTACTGAAAACTGAATCATTGCTTTGCAACCACTCGGGTTACTTGTTTGCTGTATGAACTTTTATCGAATATGTTTTCTTCATTTTTTTTTGGGCGACAGTTCTCTTTGTACCTTGTTTTGAACAACAATATCTTTGTTGTTATACCACTTCGATCAAGCTTTCGTCCGTTGTGAATCCCTACGAATGCCGAACCCTACTCTTAGACCATAAGTGTTATATAAATCATACGCTTCTTGCTTAGATTTGACACTTTGTCCAATCAATTCAAATTCATCATTCTCACATATCTTGTCCGATGGGTTCTTGATGCTGAGAACTGCAATTTAAGTAGTCGATAGTTGTCAGAGGCTATTATATTTATCAATGTACTTGGAGGGTAGATAGTAGCTGAATCAGGAAAAACAAAATTGATGCAGCAATGCATTGCACCAACAAAAGATTCCACTGCCATCAACAAAAGATTCACTTACACTAACAAAGATTCACTGCAACAGGTAAAAGGACACTAACTGACAAATGATTGTACTATAATTATATATCGATCTATTCCATTCTTTACACATGAAGTGTGCACAACACCACATTCTTAAAGTATAACATATGTACTATCGCTACTGAGCTTTACAATCATTGCTTTCATAATTCACTAGCTACATGACATTGCACTGAATTTTGAAAGTATAAATCATACATACCTATCGCTTGGGGACCATATTCTTGTTCATTGGGATCTTCATTATGGGGACCAAATATAAGACTAATGTCAGCAATCTTTACGTTCATTTAATTATAGTTATCCTATGAATAGCAGAATTTGATACTGTTAATCATTCTTATTTATTTTAGTGTATCTTTCCAAACATGCAGTGAAACCTTTCTACACTGCAGTGAAACTTTTTGTACACTGTAGTGAACCTTTTTTCCTAAGTCATGTCCTTCTTTGTCAGCTTATGTGCAACGATTTTGTTATTACAATCCTTCCATTGGGAATTTCTCAAACCTTATATGCAACCATGTTTGACTTTAAAAGTTGCACAAGGTAGCTATTCTTTGCATTGAAGATTGTTAGATAATTGTTTGTTTGAGCAATTTTATGAACCATACCTTGAAATCCTAGCATATGTAACTCTTCAATGAGCAATTCCTCTGCTTCAGCTGCCACTTGTTCCTCAAAATCCATTGATTTTGCTGATTTGTATTGCTAATTTTCAGATGGATCATGTATGTTGCTCAAATTGTCTTGATCAAAATTCAAATATGCAGTGCTTTGATTTTTATATTTGGCCGTGCGTTTCTTGCTCAATTTTCTTGCTTCAGCTTTCCACGTGTGTTTCTCCTCAGATGTTAGGTCTTGTGGGCCGCCCAAATGCAAAGAAACAGCTGGGCCCAATTTCAGATTGCAGCATATTTATCTTGGCCCAATTTAATAAGATCCCTTTTATATACAGGTGTGTATATTTCTATGGTACATAGGTATGTACCATAGACTAACTGCCATTACATGATTTACAATCATCAAATTTTCAATACTTATAATTAATTTACATTGGGAAATTTAATATTCATTGGTTGTATCAGGAGTATACATGCATATGATTGCTACTGGATCAATTATATCACAAATTTTATAATTTTTGTAAGATTACAGATAGAAAAATGATTCTATAATCACATTGTCCCTTGTAACTTTTAGATTCTGTTTGGACCTTTGGAAAGTTTGGTGGAAAGAAAAAAAATTAGGAAGTTCCTTTTTTTCTTGTGTTTGGTTTAGAGAAATTTGGTAGAAAAATTGTTAGAAACAAGTGCAAAAATTTTTCCTTATAAAATTGTGAGGAAAGTTTGAGGAAATTCCCAACCTTCTCCAACCTTGTATTGTTTAAATGGCATCAAAAGATTTAAGTAGTTCTCAACATTCAATTTCTCATCCAAATTCTTGTATTTTTTCCTTGATCCAAGCAAGAGGAAAAAAACTCATTTTCTTCCTAGTTTTTTTTTCCTTCATATTTTTTTTTTCCTTTAATTTTTCTTTCCACCAAATTTTCTAAAGACCAAACGGAGCCTTAAGCATAAAATTATACCACTATCTTTGACAAGCTTGCAAAATAGGCTCAGCCACACAAGCCCCCTTTGTCTTGCTTCTTGAATCCCCAAAGCATCTACGCTAACCGGTCTCCATGTCTGAAGAAAGATTTTATATTTACATGCCTCAAGCATTGTTTACAACGTAGATTAGTAAATACTATATAATAGCTCCATTAATGGAAAAGAAACATTCAAGCCATTCATATTCCATTAGGCAAGACAAATAAAAGACAATGTTATAAATCGAATCTCACATGAAAATATTTGAAGAAAGATAAATCGGATACAAGTTACTTGTGTATTCGTAAAGGTCTACTGAACAACTCCAAAAATCATGTTTCAATGGCCTATTGAATTCACTTCAGATCATAACTTCTTTTTTTTTTTTTTTTTTGGGTGTTGGTTGCGAGGGTGACAGTAAAATTATGTATGTAAAACTTGAATTCAGATCTCTTGCACCAAGAGACTTTTATCATGTGACTTCAACTGTGCTGCTAGTGAGTAAATTGACTGCGAGCAGAGAAGGTTTGGCCAAATCTCCAAGAGGAAGGAACCACATTGAGAAAATAAGTGTTTTTTTGCGCCATCGACCAAAGCCAGCTTAAAAGATAGGACATGGTTCCTAAGTCACTGCTGCTTTGCAGTTTGACACCGCCAGTTCCTGACCATGGGCACCCATTTGTTTAGCCTATGGAGGTCCTCCCCCCGCCGCCTTCACTCGCCACTTCCGCCTACGTTTGGAGATCATCACCATGTGGAAGTTGCCTTGCCCTCTCAACGTGAATCGGACACTACCCCATGGCCTATGGCATGATACCCCTGTTTGAATTCCATACATGATTTATTCATCACAAATATGGATCACAGTATGTCCGAATTCATGCAAATTCGATTTTGATTAGATGTAAATTATCTGATTTGAATCCAATAAAAAAAATAATGCGATTTGAATCCGATAAATTTAGTCAAATCCCTTTCCTTTTCTTTATTTGATGATTTGGACTAAAAATAATGCGATTTGAATCCGATAATATAGTCCGAATTCAATGCAAATAGGGATCGGATTTGGAAGAAGGTCCATCTGATCTGATATCTTTTGTTTGATGATTTCATCTTTTTTTGAAAATTGAAAAATCATAATATTATAACTCTATGTACATACACTCTTCTTTATTAATCTATTTTCCTTTTCCCTTCCCAATCTTTTTCTTCTAGGTCTCTTCTCTTTTGTCAATCAAAGTTATACTTTCTCCCTTTTCTTCCAACTTTGCACTCCTATCTATCCCTTTCCTTCTGAAGTGAATTTATAATTCTCTTTTTCCTTAATGTAATGAAATGTTTAATATAAAAAGTCATTACACATTAAAGACATATTTAACATTGCATTTACAAGTAAGCAAAAATAAGATTGGAAATAAAAAATTATGCAAGTATTAAATGAAAAATATATAATTGAATTATATCCGATTATATCCGAATTTAATCCGATCCGAATCCGATTTATCATTCCGTCGGATTTGGATCTGATTGTCAAATCCGATTATTAATTGGATCAGATTTGAATGTCTATACATCTGATCTGAATTCGACCCGTTGTCATCCCTAATCACAAATCAATGTCAAAGTAAGACAGTTTGATTTCAACGTGGAATCTAAGTTCTTCGATTTAGACAACCAAATTGAATCAAAATGTCGACATGAATTTAGCCTAATCTTGAAATGAGTTCAACCAAGCTGGCCTTTGGTCGTTCGATTGTAACATTCAATTCAGCTAACATGTTTGGATTCCAATAAAGTTAGTGTTAAATTTTTAATATCAATTAGGCATTCAACAAAGAGCCACGCAGATAAGCTCAAATAAGGTTCCAACCCAAAACCAATTGTGGGTGGAGTAACTCACAAGCTTATGTACACGCTCAAGCCCTTTAATCTCATCAATGTGAGATAACATCCACTATCATATTCTTTGAATTTTATTAATGTGGGATAATATCCACTTTTATACTCCAACACGCCCCCCCAAGTGTGAACAACTAACAAGGCCCAACATGTGCACACAATTATTTTTATCAAACGGGAACAGTGGCAAATCAAGTTCAAGCAATCTTACTCTGATACCATATTAAATTTTTAATATCAATTGGATATTCAACAAAGAGCCACGCATATAAGCTCAAATAAGGTTTCAACCCAAAACCAATTGCCAATAGGTAGCATAACTCACAAGCTTATATACATGCTTAAGTCCTTTAATTTCATCAGTGTGGGATAATACCCATTATCATATTTTTAAAATTTTATCAATATGGGATAATATCCACTTTTATACTTCAACAGTTACCATTTGTTATGTCTACACAATATTTACTATAAGACAATTATTCTATATGTTGGTATGTTACTATTATCTAGTGGTCATATATGTGAATCCCATTTTGGTTAAAGATAGCTAGGTGAGACCCCCCCCCCCCCCAATTCAAAGTCCATCTTAATGCCTACAAATTTTCCTTCATCTAATCTATTCATACTGACCTTTTTAGGACGAAGAAAGACAAATATACGTTCTCCAGTGTGTACCTTTTAAAGAGGATGGGGACAATGCCCTCATTGCCAGGGCGAGCAATGCGAAGGAAAGAAGGCATGGCCATGTCAAAGTGTTGCCGAGGCAGGTCACACCACCCGCCTTGGTTGTTCGCCGGGCAGAAGTTGGTGGCCGTCACTGTGACCTGGCCCGCCCGAAGACACCACTTCGAGTCGGCCCGGTAGTCGCACCGGACTTGGTAGCAGGCCCCACACGCCTCGCCCTTCCTGAACAGCACCGCGCTTAGAGCCGTTGTGTGGATTCCAAACCCTGCATGGACCGTGCTATCGTACCCACAGGCTCCCCCTAATTATTAATTGTGCATTGCAACCATGTTAATTAAATAATTAATTAATGTACAGCTATAATTAAGTAAATTGTGTGCATGATATGACAACAATCAGGACGAGAATATTATGGTGTGATCTCTCCAATTAATGATCACGAGACCAAGAATGCATGCATGAGCAACTTGCATATATAATATGAATGACGATGAATATACACTTATTTGCATGCACGATGCTCCTGATGATGATTGGTTAATGTTTGATTCAGTAAACGAGTCACGCAACAAAAAATAACTTCAGTATGGATAAAAAATTCAGGTCGAACTTGATTCTAATTGGGTTAATTCAAATTTTAAATATAACTTAGAATAGTCTATTTTGGATCTTGAATCTAGCATAGACTGATTTCGTTCAAATCTAAAGTCTTCAGTTAGCTTTTGCCAGGTCATCTAAGCAATTCATGCTGACGGTTTAGGAAAAGTGTTAGAATACAATGTAACATATGTGCTCATAATACCCTATAAGTACTTCGTTTAAGAACTCAAAAAAAAAAAAATGTAAGTATTCAATTCAAATTTAGAGCCTTCAATTGACTTTTATCAGGTCATCTAATCAGCTTATGCTACCAGTTCAGAAAAAGTAACAGAGTATACTGTAACACCTCCGTTTATAATACTCTATAAGTATCTCAATTAAAAACAAAAAACCTTGTGAGTACATTATTAGAAGTCAAACCCATCGTACAAAGTATTAAAATGCAATGAGCAATACAAAACCACAAGAAAATTATAGTTTAATTTCCTAATTATGCCCCACAAGATTGAATTAAGGGAACAAAAATCCAACTAATTATAAGAAGAAGACAATATAGTAGCATTAAGCTTACCAAGAGTGGCAGGGCTCTGATTTTGTCCATAGAAAGTTGCATGACCTCTATTCCAATGCTTACCTTGACTACCCTTAACACCTTCAAACACCATCAACACCACCAATAATAATAAAACTATTTGCCAATTAACACAGCAAGTTCCCATAACTTGTGCCATTTTAATTCCCCCTTTTAAGCTGATAACTAAGCTGACAACAGAGACAGAATTTCATGGCTTCAAACTTTGTGCCTTTGTTAATTTATACAGGAAAACAGAAGGGAGTTGTCGGTGAATTTCTCATTACAAAATTGAGAATTCATTCCAACGAAATTTCAAAATTTTTAGTTGTGTTTATTTTTTTAATTAATTGTTCTCAGAAAAAAATGTACAATATTTGAGCAGGAGATTTAAGTTGAAATTTTTGCAGGAAATAATTATTAAAACGCGTTTTGTAATTAAGTCTGTTGAATGTACGAGTGATGTCAGGAAGTTTCCTCCGGTGTACGGAAAGATACGGCCTGGCGGTGAAATTAAACCAAGCAGAAGAGCAATTCCATGTGGGGGGCTTTTCTGCACTGTGTTGGAGACTAAGATTTTTTAATTGTAGCCAAAAAAAAAGGTTCATTTTCCATCTTGAAAAAGTAAAATGATAAATATCTTATTATAAGATATTTAAAAAGTATTTTATTTTCACTTAAAATGTATAATATTGCATATTAAATTAGGAAAAAATAGTATGATTGAATAGTGAAAGGCTGTTAAAACTTCTAAATTGTGTAAAATCAACCTTTTATACATGATTTTTTCATATTTACAAAATTACATATATGATATGCTGCGCGGATGGTGTTGATCCAGTAAGGATGTTAGTTTGTATTTATTGGCTTAGCCGACGAATATCAAAGCTTTATATAATTCATAATAAGTTATAATTATTAAAAATTTTATGATTTTAAATCATAAAACACATTAATTTAAGTTAAGGTAAAACATATAAAAGTATCTTGCGGTATATAACACCCCCAACCCCTAGGGTAATGAGTATTACGTTTTCTTCCTTCCGACTTAATTCTTAGGGTGAAACGGACAGAGTTTTCCTTAAAAACTGACTATTTCTCAGGCTAAAAGACTTACAATAAACCCCTGCAATCAACAGAACTGTAAAAAACTCTAAAATAAGTTCAACAGCTACACGTCGGAGTCCATAACTCAACGAGCAACTCGCTCAGAGTACATCAATCAATATAGTTCATCAATAAAGGAGAAATGAAAGATACAACTCAACGGTTCATACAACCGAAGTACTGAAGTTTACATCCCAAAATATAGACAACTTCAACTAAAAAGACAACTGACTAATAAGATGGTTGGCTCACATAGTCAAACAGAGCGACTTATAAATCATATGCATTACATGAACTAGAGTACTTGTTTACATAAAATTACAAACTAGGAATACGTCATGTTACGTCATTTAGCACGTAAATCCACTTCTGTACGTACACACATGACACCCTATCAAGCAAGGGTAGACTCCGACTTGGCACTTCTAAATTGACTTCTACCTGCCATAATGAAAACTTGGGGAAAAAGGGAAAAGAGTAATGGAATGAGCAACCACACACTCAGTGAGTATTCCCCGACTTCTTAAAACCAAAACCGTTGCAGGCAATAATACTATTAATAGCCACATATCACGTGCTTACGTATTACTATCATATTAGGCAATCGTAGTCCCCAAGGACGGGTTGTTATCCCTAAACTTTATTCTAGCTGCTCAAACTCATTCTTAGGTCCCTAAATAACCAAATCCTTTTAAAGTCAGGCACTCAAACACATAAGTAAGCAACAACAGCTAAGCATAGAACCTTCTTTCATGAGTTATGCACATTCAAAGCTTAAATGTTTGATTCATTAGGAATATAACCATGTCTTACTTGAATTTTCATTCACACATTCATTCACAAAATAAGTACAGGATATGCACAGAGATCTTCCTTTCTTATTTCTGAACGGCAGAGAAATTCGTCAATTCCCAACTATAGGCTATGTGATATAACATGTGATTTATGCCTTGTCCATTTAATTCGCTTACACGAGATGCTTAAATACATGGAGTAGGGATTATGCAAGGAGCTTTCTTTCACAAAACATGCACGTTCAAACTCATATGCTCGATGCATTATAAGGATATGGCCATGCTGTACTTAGAATCTTAATTACAAGACATGCACAAGAATCCTTCTTTCTTTTTTTGAAAACACTTTACTTAGCCTCTTTAGGCTCATAAAAAACTCTTTTCTTGGTCTCTTTAAGGCTCATATTCTTTAAAAGAATCTCTTTCGTATTGGTTCTATAATGACCCCGATAAGCTTTTCACATTTCATTCAATCTGGCCTCTCAATGGCCATTAAAAACTTTCTTTCTTTCTAAAATATTTAGACTGGCGAAATCCTGACTACTTTTCTTACTTATTAGGAAAATACTTTGGGCATAAGATCATCATAATGTGCTGGTTGGGTGAGATCTATTCTCAATCCCTAGTGAGACTATCGCTCACGCTAAACTCTTACTCCCGGGATGGCAACTAAATTGGACCTTAACCCTCATCAGGGTCTCTAGGGCTTCCCATTACTGGGACCACTCCCTAGGCTAGGGATTCTCCTGTACAAGTAGGTTCACTCCCGTGGGATTCCCCTATTCAAGCGAGTTCACTCCCATCTTATTATCCATAAGCACGATATCTTAGCCAATTTAAAGTATATAGCCATAACGACTATTAAGTTTGCAGCCTCTCACAGCGAAATGCTTTTTCATACAACGCACTTTCTTTTTATTTAAACTCCTTAGAGATTCCCCGTTCTAGCAGGTTCACTCCCAAAACTGTATTTATAAAGTTAAAATAGGCCATCAATCGCTAATAGTTATAGCTACTATTAGTTACAATCACGAAAACCTTCTTTTCCAAACTCACCCTCACTTGCAAGATGCAACTTAATGATATAAAGGGAAGGGGGTTTGCATGTAACACATTCAAACACTTCATAATCAACTCAGTAGAATAAGCCACACATGGCCTTGCAATCCACACAATTACGGACAATCACAACCTAGGCTTCCTCCTCACAACACCGATCACAAAGAACCTCAAAACTCTCATTAATTCATCCTCAAGCCATCCGACTGCCAACTCGCTTTTCAATTCTATAACCATAGCATATTATCATGAAAGTCAAATGAAATAGCTACGTAGAAACTTACCGAGCGAGTAGCAACAATCTAGCAGCTTGATACAGCATACATAAGCATATATATATATATATATATATAATATAGATATATATATAATATATTATATATATATATATATATATATATATATATATATGTATGTATGTATGTATGTATATGTATATCTACATTGCATTGACTCAAATGAAGTGTTTAACGAACTGAAACAAAAGCTTGCGTTCATATTTTCACAATCAGGAAGTAAGCATGCCAAGTTCAAGTCATCTTTCAAACATAATTTCACCAGCTTAACAAGCATCAATTGAAGGCATTCTTAGTTCTTCTCGGAGTTACTTTCAAGCATGAATTAAACTAAACTTAATAAGCATCGATTCAAAGCAATAAGCATGCCTAATTTCATGTCATTTAAAACATAGTTTAGTCAGTTAAGGTACTATTTAACTAACCAAGTTATGTAGGTCGTTTTCAAACTTGAATCACCAACCTAACACGTAGCATCGTTTCAAAACATTCATAGATTATTTTGAAGCTACTTCTCAAGCATGAATTAACTAAATAAACAAGCATCGATTCGAAGCATTCATATATTATTTCAAAGCTACTTTTTCAAGCATGAATTAACTAAATAAACAAGCATCGATTCGAAGCATTCATATATTATTTCAAAGCTACTTTTTCAAGTATGAATTAACTAAATAAACAAGCATCGATCCGAAGTCACTTTCAAGCATTAGTTAACTAAACTAACATGTGTCGATTTAGGACAATCTTAGACATAAAAATCAGTCCTATTCGTCTGACTAATTCAAAATTAACATGCATTGATTTAAACTGAATTCAACTGAAACAGAGCATGCTTAATCAGTCATCACAATCCCAATTAATCGGGCTAACCCTAGACTAACATGCATCATCACTCAATGGCTAAAACCTTTTCGAAATTACTAATATTTAGGAGGCGAGAAACACCCATCTGGATCCAAGCTAAAGACCCAACTCCTCGGCTAACTGGGAACATGTGAAGTGGAATTTCAAGTCTCCTAATTTGCTGCCCAAACATCATCTTCGAACCCGCCTGCCCAGATCTGTTTTTAGCTCCCTCTCGGTCCTGCCTCGTCACCGGAGTCACGCCCAACCGCCTCCTGGTTGCCGGCCTCAGTCACGGTAGTCGCCGGCAATGGGTCGCACCAGCCTCGAACCTTCTCGCTCCCTCACTCTTTCGCTCAATCTCCCTCTTCCTCTCTCCTTCTCGCTCTGCCGTGGGCTGAGTCGGGCTGGTGGAGGAGACACAGGGCTGGCATGCGCACCGGGGTGGTGCCGCCGCTGCCGTCGTCGCCCCTCCTCCGCCTCTCTCTTTCCCCTCCTCTTTCTCTCTGCTACTGGGTGTCGGGGCTGGGGTTTTGAGGACCCCCCCGCTCGCGTTTTCAAAGCCAAAAAGCGGCTTCGGCCCCTTTTGATCCCCCCTTCTTTTTTATGTGTTGTTTTGGTCAATTGCTCAGTTAATTAAATCGCTAGTCCAATCTCGTCCCTCTTATTCTAAACCCGAATCGATAATACAATCTTTCCTCGATTACTCGATCTCAAATACGTAGAGGTTTGCCTTAATAAACATCGAACTATATCTATTGTTGACAACCTAATCGTATTCGGATTTCTAATCGATCTAATACCATTAATAATCTTTATTAATGCTTACTAAAAATCATCGAAGATCTTCAAAACTAATAATAATAATAATAATAATAGAGACAAAGATATTCTTTTTAATAAAATTATCGTTTATGTAAGCACATTAATAATGGTTTAGCTCATATGGTTACTAAAAATACGAATTTTGTAAGCGAGAAAGCAAGAAAGTCAGCTTAACGTGAAATAAAGGACGCGGGTCTTACATTCTTCTTCCTTTAAAAGAATTTCGTCCATGAAATTCCCAAGCTAAGTTCAGTCGCATCTAAGGTGTGTGCACATACGTCACGATATACACAACTCATATGAAAATTCAAAATCTTGTTTTACAATCAACTGCGTCTTTTAAATTGAAAGAATAAGGCTTATGGTATCCAATCTTCTCCTCGCTGATCCCCTTCAAGTGTCTACTCAGTCTATTTAGACGCCGAGTGCAAATCGCATCGAAGAGGGGCAAATGAGTTAGCGTGGAAAACCCTATTAAACTTATTTTAAAAAGGAACAAGGATTTTCAATTATCTAGACTTAATTCGCATAGTAAACAACAACTTTATACATATGCATCTATGAGTGGGCATCTAAAGGTATGACAACTGGGCCTTAACATCTTATAGTTATATACAGGTAGTTTCTTTCTAAAACATAAGTCCAAATCACCTTTAGAATCAAAACGGTTAACCTGGAGACTCTTATAACACATTGATGCAGTAAGGTCATCACATAAGTGTGACGTAGCATCATGTAGGATAATCTTTAGCATAATGACATCTTATAGGCTCAATGACCCAGCATTCTCAGGCCTAGGGATCATAAGCAGCATAAACTTGTCTAAACACATATATAGCAAGTAATTCACAAGAGGGAAACATATGCACTGACGCCCCTATCTTCATTCATCGACCCTAGCTGATTTTTAGGTCTTTCATTCATGGCAACTTATATAGAACATATCAAGTTTGTATGAAGGCAGTTAACTTAATCAGGTTCATTCAAAGGCATGAAGATATCAGATCACTCTAAGATAAAATCAATTGATCAGGAAGCTACCACATCACACTAAGGTAGCAGAGACATCAAATTATGTCACATTGACAATGAAGGAACTTGGAGTAACACTCGAATTCACACTGACATCACGTAAAGTCAACAACAGAAGATTAAGAACCACGAGTAGCATGAACTAGTATAACATGTCGATAAGAACAACTTGAGAAGAGAATGCTAAGGCAAGAATATGTGTGAATGCAAGTTTCTATGGTCGCCTCATCATGCTTCAAATACGTGTGTGCAGTTATTTAGCAATATCACGAGATGAAGGAATTTATGGGAAGTAAATAATGACTTAAAGGTCATATCATGCGACAAATTACAAGGGCTAAATCATTTGGATGATTTGGTCACATGTTAAAACCGATTCAATTCAAGCAAACACCAAGAAGTGCATTTATTACACAATTCATTCATAAAGCACACAACGATTCAGGAATGACGAACCTACATAACTATATAAACTTCAATGGGCTTTAGACTGTATACAATACTATGGTTATGTGTTAAGACATTTAGGCTCCTAATAGTGCCCCACGAAAAGACGTCTGGGCAAGTATACATGAGGGCAACCCTCTTTTAAAACCTAGGATCGAAGGTATGTCTTGAGGTTTGTCCGAATTGCTAGGATTTAGCTACCGATAAGCTAATTATGATGTTAATGGTCTTACAGAAATACATTAAGGCATTGTGATGCTTGTTTCTCGTAGGGTGGGTGCAGGAGTCTTAAGAACTCATGGCACGAAAGGGGCGGTTCAATCTCCTTCAGAAATTTTTTTGTTCCACATTTGATGTTAAAGCTTACGAAGTGTTGGAAAGGTATGGATCGTCTTCTCAAGAGATGACGAGGTGACACATGTGGTATAACAATTCCAAAGTCTGTCAGGTTCTTCCTTTTATCCCCGTTCTAGGTGTGTTGGGTTTGATATAGCCAGGATACTATCATTCTTATGAAAAGAATAGCATTCCATGCCCCGATGAGCATAACACTGAGTCGACTCGTGAGTAATAGTGGTTACCTGTTGGGAAGCAAAGAACGCTCCCTATGTATATGGCAATCCAGGTTAAGGCCTCATCTAAGCATTCATGACACGTATACAAGAAGGCTCGGAATAACACTAGGCAGTAATCAACAAGACTCTATCACAATCACCTATATTGACATGTGCGCATACAAAGTTCTCGCTTAGTTCTTTTAGTAATTGAGATTTTACGAAAAAGGAGGTATCATTCAGAAGAATTTTAGTCAAGAAAAGCAATCTTTTGGTCACTTACTAACAATTTATTATCAACACATCAAACAACAACTGCATCTTAGCAAATAGGTATTCGATACATCTAATTACACATGGGAACTTATGTTCACCGAACGAGGTTCGAACATCATTTTAAAGCAAATGCAAGTGTTCAGATGCAACAGTAAGACCTAACCAGATAATTAGAAAGGTCTTAAATGCGAAAAAAAAACCTTAACTCACTATTTAGGAAGGGTCTTAACTTTTAAAGCCTCTATGTTTTAAAAGAAGGATGGTTTACTGCTTCTAACTCTTTCCCTACCAACCATTGAGCGCGTCTGCTCACTCTATTATTAGGCCTGAGAAGCAAATCGCACTTAAGGGGCAAGAATGAGCTTGGAGTTAAAACATCCTCAGTTGTCTGAGTTCAAACCACGTGCTCTCAAAACTTTTGATTCAAATCGCCAAGGCATATAAGGGAAACAACTTTGATTGAGCTAATACTTAACTCGTTCACGGGAATACAAGTTATTCAGCTTATACTCTTAGCAATTCGTTCATCGACTCGATTAGTGAGCTCACTCAAGCCACACCTAACTAGCTAAATGCACTAACATTCATATAAAACTCGCATTTGTGCACCAAAGCAAGCATATATCACGTTATTGTGAACGCGTTCCTAGATAACTAAATGAAATGCAAGACTCAGGTCACGGCCTATGGTCCCAGGACCTTGCTCTGATATCATCTTGTAACACTCCCAACCCCTGGGGCTAGGAGTATTATGTTTTCTTACTTCTTACTTAATCCCTAGGGTGAAACCGACAGAGTTTCTCCTAAAAACTAACTATTTCCCAGGATAAAAGCCTTACAACAAACCCCTGCAATCAACAGAAGCGTGAAGAACTCTAAAATAAGCTCAACGGCTGCACGCCGGAGTTATGTTCATAACTCAATGAACAACTCGCTCAGAGTACATCAATCAATATAGTTCATTAATAAAATATAGACAACTTCAACTAAAAAGACAACTGACTAATAAGATGGTTGGCTCACATATTCAAATAGAGCGACTTATAAATCATATGCATTACATAAACTAGAGTACTTGTTTACATAAAATTACAAACTAGGAATACGTTATGTTACGTCATTTAGCACGTAAATCCACTTCTGTACGTACACACATGACACCCTATCAAGTAAGGGTAGACTCCGACTTGGCACTTCTAAATTGACTTCTACCTGCCATAATGAAAACCTGCGGAAAAAGGGAAAAGAGTAATAGGATGAGCAACCACACGCTTAATGAGTATTCCCCGACTCCTTAAAACCAAAACCGCTGCAGGCAATAATACTATTAATAGCCACATATCACATGCTTATGTATTACTATCGCATTAGGCAATCATAGTCTCCAAGGATGGGTTGTTACCCCTAAATTGTATTCTAGCCACTCAAACTCATTCTTAGGTGCCTAAATAACCAAGTCTCTTTTAAAGCCAAGCACTCAAACACATAAGCAAGCAACGAGGGCTAAGCACATAACCTTCTTTCATGGGTTATGCACATTCAAAGCTTAAATGTTGTATTCATTAGGGACATAATCATGTCCTACTTGAATTTTCATTCAAACACTCATTCACAAAATAAGTACAGGATATGCACAGAGATCTTCCTTTCTTATTCTGAACGGTAGAGAAATTTGTTAATTCCCAACTAATAGGCTATGTGATATAACACGTGATTTATGCCTTATCCATTCAATTCGCTTACATGAGATACTTAAACACATGGAGTAGGGATTATGCAAGAGCTTTCTTTCACAAAACATGCACGTTCAAATTCATATGCTCGATGCATGACAAGGATATAGCCATGCTGTACTTAGAATCTTAATCACAAGACATGCACGAGAATCCTTCTTTCTTTTTCTAAAAACACTTTATTTAGCCCGTTTAGGCTCATAAAAAACTTTTTTCCTAACCTCTTTAAGGCTCATATTCTTTAAAAGAATCTCTTTCGTATTGGTCCTATAATGAGCCTTATAAGCTTTTCACATTTCATTCAATCTGGCCTCTTAATGGCCCTTAAAAACTTTCTTTCTTTCTAAAATATTTAAATTGGCAAAATGTCAACTGCTTTTCTTACTTATTAGGAAAATACTCTGGGCATATGATCATCATAATGTGCTGGTTGGGTGAGATATATTCTCAAACCCTAGTGAGACTATCGCTCATGCTAAACTCTTACCCGCGGGATGGCAACTAAATTGGACCCTAACCCTCATTAAGGCCTCTAGGGCTTCCCATTACTGGGACCACTCCCTAGGCTAGTAATTCCCCCATACAAGTAGGTTTACTCTCAAGGGATTCCCCCATTCAAGCGAGTTCGCTCCCATCCTATTGTCCCTAAATACGATATCTAGCCA
>JAKOGI010001852.1:0-120000 GCA_029747015.1 Carnegiea gigantea | reverse complement strand
AAAGTTGAAGGAAAAAAATGTGAAGGACAAAAAAAATAGGGAGAAAATGAGTTTTTTTTCCTCTTGTTTGGATTTGAAAAAAAATAATCAAGACTTTGGATGAGAAATCTGAATATTGATGAACTATTTGAATCATGTTAATGTCATCTAAGTAATGCAAGGTTTGAGAAGGTTTAGAATTTTTCTCAAACTTTCCTCACAATTTTATGAGGAAAATTTTATCACTTGTTTCTAACAATTTTTCCACCTAACTTTCCTCTATATTTTTTTCTTTGTGGTTCTCTCTAAACCAAACACAAGAAAAAAAGTAACTTTTCCAAATTTTTTTCTTTCCACCAAATTTTTCAAGGTCCAAACGGAGCATTAGTGTAGGGGAGAATGCGTTCCTATTGTGAAGGATGTTGAGAATACACAATTGATGTCTATTGTTGTGATTTCCTCGTCAATAACTCAAGTATGTCAAAAGGTTTGTAGGAAAAATTAGAGTTGGGTAGTAGGTCAGGTTGGGTCGGATTTGTACGTGTTCGTGTCAAACTTAAACGGGTTAAGAATTCCTTGACTTAAACCTAACGCTTTTATCGAACGGGTTGAAAAATCTTGACCTGTACCCATTTAATTTTTACACGAGTTGACCCGCTTAACTCGTTTAAGATAAACAGGTCGAGTTCAGTCGTCTAATCAACCATTTACACATTCAACATTTTCAACTTACATAGTGTAAAAAAATAAAGTTTACGTATCACATTAAATAGTTACTCTCCAAAACTCCTCTGATTCATCATAATTCACATTTTTTTATTATTAATTATCTAATAAAAACGTGAACGGATAAATGATAAATGAAAAAATGAGCTGACTTGTTTAACCTATTTAATTAAACGGGTTAAATAGGTACTTTTTGTGTCGAGAATCTCGACCTAAACATAGCCCGTTTAATTAATCGGGTTGAACGTGTCAACCCATTTAATTAAACGGGTTGAAAATTTATACCCAAATCAACTTAATTTCGTATCGATTTCGAGTCGGTAATTGTGTCAGGCCAGTTTTGTCCAGCTCTAGGAAACATATGTGGTACTCCTGCATATTGGCCAAAAAGTCGTTAGCAAGCATCAAAGGTGCATATTTGTATGATAGCATTTATCAAGAGGCTAATGGCAACTAACGAGGGGAGCCTAATGAAGAGAAAGTGCAAGAAGTGTCTTTTTGGGTAGTAAAAAGTCACGTAGTTGCGTCTATTTGTAATATTAAACGCATGATGATAACCTTTGCATTGCTCTAACAATTAACAAAACAAGGTCTACAAAGCATGACATTTTTTGAGGTATCCGGTCAAAAAGGATTTATAGAAAAGAAGAACCTGCCGTGTGACCTGCAGGGTTGAGATTCATCAAGCCACATTCTACCGTTTACAACTTAACAAATTGAGACAAGTGGGTTGCGTGTTGAACAGGTTGATTGTGTTAGTTAATAATTTTATTAAAACTTGTACCACTTGCAATGCACACTACATCACCAAAAAAAAGGCAGGCCGACCCCCCTAACCCATCAACCACAGGTTTGGGCCAGATTTGATGTGGGTCGGGTACCGGTAGTCACAATTGGTTTAGTTTGGGTTCCAACTCCAGTTTAAAATAAAGGAAAGAAGTTTAATTGACTGATAGGTGATTATTGATTGGTGACCGATCGTCATAAATGGGACGGCCATAATCACGGATAGAAATCCTCAAGAGCCATCTACACTCTACAGCGTCATAAGAGGTTTTACAGAATGGACAGTTTGCTCAATTTATGTACGTTTTTTACGTCTTATTGTTGCAGCCTCTACTTTTTTTCCTTCTTATTGTTACAGCCTTTTTGAGGATAGATACTAAGCAACTACTGATACTTTCTTTCTCCTTCATATAATATTATTTTGAAAATAAGGTCCTAGAAAAAACATAAATACTCACATTTTCACTAAACTAGTAATTTCCCTCGCGTGCCATGCACGGATTTCCCTACTTATAAACTATATTATTAAACTTGATTTTCTATAATCTCTATTTTGATGTTAAAATTTTTTAGTTAATTTTGACCTGAAATATAGTTAAAAAAAACAGCATATTGTATTTTCACTGTCAACTACTTTTGAAGTAGTTAGTAATAATTAAAAAAAAAAATAGTGTCTACCGCACCAATCTGGCGGCAATTTACAGTTCATAGCACACTAATCATACTGCAATTTATCATTCATAATTATGGCTCCTAAATCATACTCTATGCCTACTTTTAAAGTATAGATATAGATATTAACATGATTATTTCTCGTCCTATATTAATAGTTATTTTATTCTATGTTAAGCTTTTCTATTTTAAAAAACTAACTTGGGGTTTGAAAGTACTAATTGATTGGAATCACTTATCCTAATATAATAACTAATTGATTTCTCATAGATAGATGAGATTTACAATTTTTTAAAGACATCTATAATAATTAATACACTACCTAATGTATTTTAAATTGTGTAATTGACTTTAGGTGAGGCCGCCCTATAAAATCTTATCATAAGAAACTTATTTGCATCCTTCATTTGAACCTTTTGTATTCACTCACATTTGTCATGCCACATCAATTTATTGTGACAGAGTATCCGATTACGATTTGCACTAAAGATTCTTGTTTGTTATCGAATGACAACATCAGAATAAAATAAAAAGGCAAAAGCAACGATTAGTTATTTTATCATTTATACTTTATATTTTATTGAATGACGACATCAATTTATTGTGACATAGTATATACTAGTTTTAGTCTTGACATTGCTATGAGTCAAAACAATGATGTCTAAAACATGGTTAACATAAACGGTAGTGAAGGTCTACTCTCACGCACTTCTTTTAGCGTCCTTCATAAGTGAACCTGAACTTAAAATGTGATGGTAGTAGTAAAAGAAAGTCTTAGCCTAGAGTAAGGTTGATGCCTTAAATACATTAGGTATTAGATTCGATTATTCTTATCCCCATTGTATTATAGTTGTATTATATGGCCCTTTAAAATTGCAATGCTAGTGGATGCCTTATAGATCTTCGCCAAATGCATAGACCTTTCCACCCGTGATTTTCTAGTCGTAAGGCTACAATTTGTTTATCTTTACTCATTGTAGTAGTTAATAAACATAAAATTAGAGCTGGATAATAGGTCGTGTCGGGTCGAGTATGTGTTCGTGTCGAACTTAAACGGGTTGAAAATTTCTCGACCTGAACCTAACCCGTTTATTAAACAGGTTGAAAAACCTTGACCTGTACCCATTTAATTTTTAAACGGGTTGACCCGCTTAACCCGTTTAAGATAAACAAGTCAAGTTCAGTCGCCTAATTAACCATTTCACATTTAATATCTTCAACTAATACGTAATTATAGTGTTAGAAATTAAGTTTACATATCACATTAAATAATTACTTTTTAAAATTCTCCTGATTCGTCATAATTCACAATTTTTAAAAATTTTTATGTTCTTAATTATCTAATAAAAAGTAAATGGATAAATGACAAATGGAAAAATGAGTTGAGTTGTTTAATTCATTTAATTAAACAGGTTAAATAGGTACTTTTTCGTGTCGAAAATTTCAACTTGAACCTAACCCATTTAATTAAACGGGTTGAATGTGTCAACCCATTTAATTAAACGGGTTGAAAATTTATACCCAAACCCACTTAACTTCGTGTCGGTTCGGGTCAGTAATCGTATCGGGTCAGCTTTTCCCAGCTCTACGTAAAATGCATTTAATATGATATTTGTTGAGAAGAGATCTAATATGTTTAGAAGTGGTCTAGTATCTTGGGGTTCATGATCCAGTTGAAGTTCTTTTATAGTTGGCTTTCAGATGTTTAGGCGACAATTGGATAGACACAGATATGGTTGTATTCGTGATTGTATGTTGAGAGGTTTTCTCTGTGAATTTAGGTGTGTGTAATTAGCGCATTGGCTCACTAACAACAACAACAACAAGAAAATAGGAACTAATATCAGTGAAAATAAGACGTTTAGCTTGCAGTATCTAGCGAAATCACGAAGGGGTGTTCAGTAGCGATAATTTTTTGGGAAAAAAAAAATTATTTTTGGGGGATTTTAGCTATGTTGATCAAATCAAACAGCTGAATTGGTGTTTGGTACACAACTGTTTGGACCAAACAGTTCTATTTGAAAAGACTATTTTCATGGGATTTTGTAGAAATGAGACATTTGTCCACGAGTATAAAAGAATTACACTACATGTCATTAAATTATATTCATACAATATTGTTTTCATGAAATTAAAAGATAGGGAGTACCATTAAGTGTTGCTTCAAGGTTTATATCGATAGCATTCGAATCGAATTAGATCTTCAAAACTAATAAGCATAGATGCATTTGCTTTTTTTATTTTCTTCTTTTGGAAACAAAAACAAACATTAAAGTTGTATTGTTTCTTTCATAGTTTGCATTTTTGAAGCCAAGGAGTGTGTCCTTTGGTATAGATTTTCTTATTTCCTTAGTGGATTATGTCAACTGTATTTGGTTCATGAATGTTTGATATTTATATTTTAGGTTATTTAGCTCCACTTCCAATTAATTAAATAATGAGCTTTGGATTGATGTCAGTAAATAGTAACATTTGATTATGTTTTAGATGAAATAAATTTAATGAAGATAAGGTCATTTGAAATTGATGCAAATTTCAATTCATAACTGAAAAAAATTAATAAATAACAAAATAATGTTATAAAAAGTAGGCATTTAGATAGATAGAAATTAAAAAGAAACAAGACAAATAGTGAACATAAATTATGTAAAGTTAGTGGGAAAGTAAAGTTTTATCAATGAAGTTAGTTTATACATATGACACAAATTTACTTCTTTTTAAAAAGAAAATAAGATGAACAATAAATTAAAAAAATATGTTTTGTTAAAAAGTATATTAGAGATAAGGGTATAAATGAAATTTTACCGGATATCTTTCTTAGAAAGAGTTAATTTTACAAAATATTTTTTCTATAAACGACTAATTCAAACAGCAATACAAATAATTAATAGATAATACAAACAGCTAACAATTACTTAAAATATATGACCAAAATTGAGATTGTACATCCTGAAACTCTGCATTCTATTATTTTTATGGAATATCATGGAAGGATGGGAGCCTAGTGGAGAGAATTTCCTCTATATTCTGGCCATGGAACACAAATGCCAGTCATAGACACAGATCAAAAGTTCAAGACCCCAAGGTACCGGTAGAAATTATCCCAATGTCCTCCGTTACTTGTATACACCATGATTTATAGGGAAAAACCCACAAAAGCAAACTCACACCGAAAGAAGAACAATAAAAATGAATCAATCAGCATCAGTATGTATGACCATGGAGGCATGGACCAGCAGGCTAATAGTCAATCTTGCTTTCCGACGTAATTGAAGAAGGAAAATTGTATTTCTGAATGGACAGGTTCCAAACTCCAAAAGACAAGTCTATGGTTGTTTTCAATTTGACTCAGCTCTGATTCTTCATAAGTACCACTGGGGATGCTCTGATATCTGCATTCTCCCGTCTCTTCCCACAAAAACACACAGCATTCACCATGAAAATCCAACTTGCCTCATGGTTTTCTCTCTTGATCTTTGTATGCATGTACGCTTCCATCAGTACGCATTCTGTTTTGAGCCAATGTCTCGACGACCAGAAGTCCTTACCGCTTGAATTTTGAAGCAGTCTCATGTTCGACCACTCAGCATCCACCAAGTTAGTGCAATGGAATCAAACCATAGATTGCTGCCAATGGAGAGGTGTCAAATGCAACCACTCAAATGGCCAAGTCATCGGCTTGGATTTGAGTAACGAAGCTATCTGGGGCGGCATGGACGACTCTAATAGTTTGTTCCACATGCAGTTTCTCCAGAGCTTGAATTTGGATATAACAAAATGCATGGGAAGGTGCCATCAGCTATTAGTAAACTCACTAGCCTGACTTATCTCAATATCTCATTATCAGGATTCGGTGGTACAATCCCGAGTGGGTTGTCGCAGCTGGCGAAATTAGTCATTCTGGATCTTTCAACTCCTCAAGATTTGCTAGTTTCACCACTATACATGGACAGCCAGAGCTTTGCGAATCTTGTTTGGAACTTGACCCACATTGAAGAACTCTACCTTGATAGAGTTCTCATTTTGGGCAAGGTGAGTGATTGGATCAAAGAACTCTACCTTGACAGAGTCTTTACTCCAAGCAAGGGGAGTAAGCGGTCCAAGGCACTTTCATCACCACACCTCAGAGTCCTCAGCTTGTCTGGCTGTTGGATAACTGGGAATTTTCCATGCAAAGTTTTCGAGCTGCCAACACTAAGGACTCTTGACTTGTCTGGTAATTTCCAGTTACAGGGCACTTTGCCTGAATTTCCACAGAATGGGTCTCTCCAGACGCTTGTACTCAGCAATACTAAATTTTCTGGCCTTTGTCCAACTCCACTGGCAACCTAAAGAGGCTACAAAAAATTGATCTCTCCAGTATTTTTCTGGAGTCATTCCAACGTCCATCTCAACTCTCAATCTACTGGAATATTTAGATCTTTCCGGGAACAAATTTTCCGGTTCAATCCCATCATTTTCATCCGCAAAGAATCTAAAATACGTAGCTCTTGCAGACAACAGTTTAAATGGTTCAATCACATCAACAGATTGGGGACGCCTCATGAATTTGGCACTTCTGGACTTGTCAAATAACTCAATACCTGATGCCATTCCTATGTCATTTTTTTCAGCGTCACCACTTCAAAGCTTAAGTCTGGCACAGAACAAATTCAGCGGGAAACTGCATGGGTTTGTAAGCATATCTCTGAAGACCCTAGGCTTGAGCAACAACTTCTTCGAGGGGCCAGTCCCAAAAACCATGTTCCAATTGAAAGGCCTTGAGTTTCTAGATCTTTCTTGGAACAGGTTTGAAGGCAAACTAGAACTTGGCGAGATCCTTCACCAGCTCAATAACCTCACGTATATTGGTCTTTCATACAACAGCTTTTCAGTCCGTACAAACAGCACCACTGCAAAAATCTCTTTTCCCCAGCTAAGCACCCTCCTCCAGCTTCTTGTAAATTGCATGTCTTGCCTGAATTTCTTAAAAGTCAAGTTTCCTTTAAGTATCTTGATGTTTCAAACAATCTAATTGAGGGCACAGTGCCTAAATGGATTTGGAAAGTTGGTGATGGAAATCTACATTTCTTGATTCTTTCCCGCAACAGCTTTGTGGATTTGGAGCAACCTTTACCAGACACTCCATTGAGAATCAGTACCCTTGACCTCCACTCAAACAACCTTCAAGGGCAACTTCCTGTAATACCATCTCCAGCTTTAGGCTATCTGGATTATTCGGGCAACAACTACACTTCCATCAGCCCGCACATTGGGAATTATCTTTCAACGACCATATTCTTATCCCGTTCAAGGAACAATATAAAAGGGAATATTCCAATGTCATTATACAATGCCTCAACCCTTGTTGTCCTTGATTTAAAATACAACAAGCAAAATGGGACAATTCCCTACTGTCTCATAGCAATGACCAAGTCTCTTGGTGTGCTGAATTTAAGAGGAAACAATTTAGGTGGTGCAATTCCTGATAATTTTGGAAAAAGCTGCGTGACAGAAACTCTTGACGTCAATGGGAATTTCCTGAAAGGAAGGATCCCGAGATCACTAGCCAACTGCAAAATGTTGCGGGTGCTAGATCTGGGGAACAACCAATTAAATGGCACCTTCCCATGCCACCTGAAAAGCTTGACCCAGTTGCAAGTAATCGTTCTCAGATCCAAGAATTTTCGTGGATCTATCGACTGTCAGAAGATCAACTTAATTTGGCCATTGCTTCAGATTCTGGACCTAGCTACCAACCACTTCACTGGTGAGCTAAAGGCACAATTTCTTCTCAAGTCAAGGCCGATGACGGCCAAAACAGGTGTTGTACAATCGGAGCCAAGTCATTTGCAATATCATGTCTCTTGGCAATTTTTACTACAAAGATGCAGTGGTAGCCACCTTGAAAGGTTCCAGCTATGAGCTGCAAAATATCCTAATAATCTTCACTAGCATTGACCTGTCAAACAATGCTTTTCATGGGAAGATACCCAAAGAGTTGGGGAGGCTGCATGCTCTTATAGAACTCAATCTCTCCCACAACTCTCTCTCAGGCAACATTCCATCATCATTTGGTAATTTGAGCCAGCTTGAATCATTGGACTTGTCTTACAACATACTCAGTAGCAATATACCTCCGGAACTTGCAAACCTAAATTTCCTTGAGTATCTAGACCTCTCTTTCAACAAGTTAGTAGGATCAATTCCAACAGGCCCTCAGCTTCAGTCATTCGACGCATCTTCATATAAAGGAAATCAAGGACTATATGGGCCACCATTGACATTCAGCTTTAAAGGTAGACCTGCTCCAGAATTGATTCCATCAACATCTCCTGAAACATCATATTGGACTTCGAAGAGCGAACATGAGTGGATGATGAAGGGTGCTGAAGTTGGGCTTCCTGTTGGCTTCACTGTCTTCATTGGGCCTCTCCTATACATCAAAAGATGGAGGCAATGGTATCAGAAGCATGAAAACAGACTGGTTATGAAACTTCTGCGTAGGAACAACCATGCAAGGGGAAGAAGATGAGGAAGCGAGACTCAACAGAGGCAGACATGCTAAACCAAAATCAAGATCAAATTAGCAAAAGTAAGAGTTACAAGAATAATGTGCTATTCGCAGATTTAAGATATTACGTCTTTTCTTTTTCATGGTACAAACACAAAAGGTAGGTTGACTAAATCCTTAATCGATACAGTTGCTGCAATGATAGCTATTTTCAGCATCAATGAAGATTGAAGAGTGCTTTTTTGGGGAGGGGGGTGTAATCAGGAGTATCAATGAAGTTTGAAATTTCAGTAGATATCTCCCTATAGCTTTTAGTGGGGTCTGAAATTCTTTCACCAATTCCTACATTAGCAACTGATGAGACAGACTACTAAGAATTATGATCATGACTCTTAACTCTTAGTTTGTGCTTCAAATTAGAATCTACCCCCCCCCCCCAAAAACCTCCAACTTCTGAACTACACGAAAATTTATTTGGTCATAGACACGGGAATTTACTGAGCTCGGTATTAGTAGCTTCGCTGTTGATATACTCAACAAAAATATAAAATCACAAGCAATGAAAATCTGGGAATTTAACATTTCTACCTCCAAACTCCATCCATCCCCAAAACTCTCTTTCAAACATTAAGTTAAGCAATTTGGATACATTCAGAGTGTGTTTAGGCTCATTCACACAATCCTCCATTGTTCCATTCCATATCTTATTTATCAATTAACCCATGGCAGCTACAAAAAAGGGGAAATAAAAAGCACAATGATTCATATTCATTAAGGATAAATGCCTACCAATTGACATTATTAGCGCATTCCTATCATTTTGGGTATTGTGGAAAAGAAACCCTAGTTATGGAACATGCAAAATTTGGGGAAGGGAATCACAAACATTTGTTGGGAAAGGGGGAGGATGTGATCAAATGAGTGAAATTAGGGCACCCAAATCGAAAGAATTACCTTAGGGTTTACAAAATCAAGTTGATGGATCATGATCATGGATGTCTGCGCCTTTGCCGATGTCTGGGGGAAGCAGAGAATACCAACGGCCAAGAGAAGGGAGGAGTAGGCGTTTGGGTGTGGGTTGGCACAGAGGAGCAGTTTTCAGGAAGGATGTGGGAGTGGACTTAAAGATAGTTGGCTGGCCTCGTAGATTGGGCAAAGTGACTTCTGTTCTAGGTATATTCTTTTCCACATATAAAAAGTATTTATTGGTACTTAATATTAAAATATATTAAAATATATTAAAATATAATGAAATATATTGAATGGATAAATAAAATATAATCAGTTATTTTTAATAAGTACTTAATAGTACTGAATTGTGTTGAAAGTTATTAAATACTAATGATAAGTTGAAAAGAACATATTTACAATTTAAACCCATGCACCAATCAAGACTTGAATAGTAGTGGTTGGATATTTGGATTTAATCTTGAGTAAAAATTGACTCAATTCGAATCAATCATGACTTAATTGTTAAACCAATTAACAAAAGATAAAATTAACCCAAATAACATGTAAGCTCGAACCAAGTAAAAGTCTTATTATTTCAAATATACAAAATACGTGACACTTTGATTATATTTGACTTGCTAATTTATAAACTAATGCATGTTCAATTTATCTTAAATGTGATCCATCTATATGTATATGTGTGTGTGTATATATATATATATATATATATATATCTATATATACATGTATGTGTGTGTGTGTACACACACGTGCACACACACACACACATATATATATACACACATACGTGCGTGCACACACACATATATATAAACAAAACAAACCTCGTAGATTTTAGACGAGTGTCATTCTTTCAAAATTTCTAAGATAATTAATAGTTTTCATTTTTTATAGAAAAGGAGTTTGTCAATTATCAATGGAAGATTTTCATTCTAAAAAAAAGATTTTATAAAATTAATTACAATTCCAAATATTTTCTTTCTAAATATAAAAAGACAATGCTCAATAATGATAAAGCATTATCTTGTCTCACTTTTGATCAAAAAAATATTATGTACTACTTTCAATATTACCAAAAACAATGTGTTATATTATAATAAACTAAATTCACTAGTTACAGATAATTTATTGTGCATATTTGATTTCTAATTTTTTTACCAAACTTTGGCTCCTAATATGGAATATTTTAAAGATACATAGTCACATAAACACATTTTAATATAATATATCGTATCAGTGGCGGATCTAGACTTTTGGATTAGGGGTGTCCAGCTACTAACATTCATCATCATATGCCCATCGCTTTCACACTTTTCAATGTTTGAACCGATTCCACCGCAACTTGCATAATTTTTTTTCACCTTTTTTAGGTTGTTTCCTTCTCAAATATCGAAAAATAGAATTGGATTGATGCCTATTAAACTGGACCCAAAAAAAAAAAAAACCTTAGCTAATAACAAATATAAAATCAAGCTCATCAGAAATTTCAATAACCTATAAATTGAAAGAGCTCATAATATCTCCTCATATTTCAATCTCCATAACCATAACAACTTCACAACAACACAAACACAGTTTCTTACCACCTATTTCAGTCTTCCACAAAGTACCAAATTTGACACATTGACTTACACAAAATCTCATATTTCGATTGGGTTTCACAAAGTCATGGGCAAAGGTAGGAAAGGGGATGGAATCATAAGAACAAGCAATTGCAATTTGCAAGAGCAGATAAGCAAGCAACTGAAATTATTAAGAATCCCAAACCTCATATTTTGAGAAACACATATCTTAGAGAAAATGGAGAAGTGGGGTAGAGACAGAGGGTTGGATCTGGGGGCGTGGGAAGCTGAGGACAATAAAAATGGACGAACTGCAAAGAAAAATATGAACATTGCAAGGAAAACAAGAAATTATTAAGTAGGAGGTGCTTCTAATTAACCTGAACAATCAAGTCTAGGGAGATGAGAAAACCATAAAACAACATTCATCAAATTAATTCTACCATAAGATCAGACCAAACAACCCAATTTCTACTCAATTAGGGAAATGTGTGCCGCGAATGATTAAGATTGACTTCAACTATTCATGTAAAGCCTCGATCCAGAGCCACGAAAAACATAATTTACATAAATGAGGGTGTAATCACAAAATTGCAAAGATTGAATTTTTGATAAATTGATTTAATTTGAATGGGTACAATCTCTATGAATACAAAATCCTCTGATTCTCTCTCTTTTAAGGATGAATTTTCTAACCCTTGAATCAAAGAGGGTAGGGGTCTATTTATAGGAAAACTTTTCCCCTTCCCTAGAAAGTCAAGATGCGCCCTAACCTGGGTTTTGGGCTTTGACCTGAGTTTTGGGCCTTTCAATCAGGCTTTACCCTAGGCTGCTTTGACTTTCGTTTGTTTTTTTGACGTTGACTTTGACTTTGACTTGAGAGTCTCCCGGGTTTGGGTCGAGCATTGACTTGGAAGTTACCTCGAGTTTCGACCGAACGTTGATTTGAAAGTCGTTTTAACGTTTGACCTGTGAGTCGATGTAGGACTTGACCTTTGACTTTGACTTTGACTTTGACCGCGCCTTGACTTGGACGTCGTTCGGGTCGTGACTGGACTTGGTAGTCGTCTTGAGCCTCGATTTGGGCTTTGACTTGAATTTTGACTAAGCTTGGACTTGGAAGTCATTTGGGCTTCATTTTAAACTTGACTTGTGAGTCTTTTAGACTTAACTTGTGAGTCTTTTGGGCTTGATTAAATTAATTAAAAGGGTTGGCCCAATTAACTAATTTAATGTAATTTTGGTGCGGCACGAATAAATTTTTAGTACCTACAAATTGCCCCATCGAGATAAGGTCAAGTACAAAACTTTTTATCGCTGGAGCGTGACTAAAGTCTCGATTTTACTTACGATCTATTTTTTTTAATTTTGTATGAAAATTTGAGCAAGTGAACCCATTTATTTTTCTTTTGTACAAATAATTGGGGAAAAGGACCTGGGTTATAGGCATGGTGAACAGGACCCAGCTGAAGCTCCCATTTTTTTTTATTTCACGTGGGCTGGCCCACATTGCTCTAGCCTTTTCGAGTAGGCCTGATCTGGCCTTCCTTTTTTCCTTGTTTTTTTTTTTTTTTTGTTCATGCCTGGGTTTGGGCCATCTTTGATATGTTCTTTCCAAGCCGGCCCAGTCTGGCTTCCATCTTCTCTCCCTTTTTTTTACTTCTCTTCCCGGTGGGCTGGACCTAGCGTCTCCTTTTCCTTCTTGCACAGGCGGGGCTGGGCGTTCATTCGTTCTCCTTTTCTGGTTAAGCCTGCTCCTCTTCCCCATTTAAACCCAGTCCAACCTCCTCATTTCATTAAGGGCACGCATTTGTCACGTGCTGAGGTTACTATTCACCCTTCTTCTTCCTTCCCTTCGATCAGCCTCCAAACGTTAGGTGGCTTTCTCTGCATAACCTTCTTCTTCCTCCTTTCCTCTTCGCTGCCCAGACCCAACTGACTAGCTTCTGATTTCATTTAGTTGCACGCATCCCTCACGTGAATGCACAACCCCCTCTTTCTTCCTCTTCTCTTTTAGCAGCAACATAACCCAGATTTTCGAACCCCTACTGCCTACGTTGCCATTGCTGTTGCCTGCTGTACCCAGAACCAAAACAAGCCATTTGCCATTGCTAGTGGTAACTCAACTCTTTTTTGTTGTTCCACCATATTCGGCTATTGTAGTCATCAAAGGCACCATCTTTTCTTTTGGCACTTGTGATCACCCAAGGGAGCAACTTCTCAGCCGCAACCTAACACCCACCAACCTCCTCTGTACAGTTGATTTCAGCAGTGGGCGTACTCCTAAAAGTTGATCTTGTGCTATTCTTGTTGATCTTGTGGCTCTTAAAGGTATTGCCCTTTTTTCAACTTTTCTTCCTTTTCTACTCGTTTTCTTTTTGTTAAAATTTCATGTCTCCATTTTCTTTTCCGTGAAAGAGCAAGCCCCCCCCCCCTTTTAATTTGTCTCTATTCGGCTGAAAGCTTCCTCAGTAATTCGTTGGGTCTGTTCGGCTCTGTCGGGTCTATGCATTTGACTGGGTGGGGCTGATGATCAATTTGTGATGAGCCATGAAAGCTAACTGAGGAGGGTTCATGATGGGCAAGTGTATGAAGAGATTCTTTTGGTTTTTTTTTTTGGGGGGGGGGAATATGGAAGGAAAATGGACATAAAAGTGGTGTACTTTCTTTTTTTTTTTTTTTTTCAATGGTGTTTGTGAGATTTTGTGGGCATGTGTGTGACGAAGAGAAAGAGAGAGTGAAAGAAAACGGAAGCATGGTCTGTTCTTCGTTCAATGCCCCTGTCGTTTAATTTCTCCGAGAAATCCCTAGTTAGTGCCAAATTTCACCGAAGTGTTGGCTTACTAGCACATAATTCATTCATCATTGTTTAGCGCCTTCATATTTTGGCCTTCATGCTCATTCCATGCTTCATGCTATTTTTTTTTTTTAAATGGAATTTGACGATTGGATTTTGGTTCGTTAATAACTTGGTCTTATATTGATGCTAAACTTAATATTGATGAAGATCACATAGCATCATGTATCAAATAGCAGCTGCCAAAAAGTGACTTGGTCTTATATTGATGCGTGCCCCCATGATCAAAGCTTAGGTTTTGATCCTTTTTTTCCTCGATGCTCAATGAGTCATGAGTTGCCTGTAACTTGACCTTTTATTGAAATTTGAAATGTTGTGTCTTAGTCTCGAAAGACTTGCCCCCCCTTTTCTTGTTGCGCTTGTATTGTTGCTTGTGTAGGTTGAAGAGCCATTTGAAGAACCACTTGCAACACGGTTCGCCGCTAGGCCATGGGCCTAGAACGGATACCGATACGCATGAAAGTGGTATGAAGACTTGAAGAACCACTTGCGACACGGTTCTCCGCTTGGCCACGGCCTTGAACGGATACCGATACACATGAGAGTGGTATGAAGACTTGAAGAACTACTTGCTACACGGTTTGCCGCTTGGCCATGGGCCTTGAATGGATACCGATACTCATGAGAGTGGTATGAAAACTTGCAGAACCACTTGCGATACGGTTCATCGCTTGGCCATGGCCCTTGAACGGATACCGATATGCATGAAAGCGGTAAGAAGACTTGAAGAACCACTTGTAACACGATTCACCGCTTGGCCATGAGCCTTGAACGAATACCGATACGCATGAAAGTGGTATGAAGACTTGAAGAATCACTTGCGACACGGTTCGCCGCTTGGCCATGGGCATTGAATGGATACCGATACGCTTGAAAATGGTACAAGCAGTGAGGAGCAGCTGGGAGGCAGACAACCAATATTTTGATTGATTTTGCTTCATGCTTCTCCGTTCTTTAGTATTTCTTTTGTCTGGATGCCGCTTTGTTTACTAATTTCTTTTCTGAAAAGGAATTTAACTTTGTGTTTTTTTTCCTATTTTTAGGTGATTCATAATGGTGCAAGTTGCGAGGAGAAGCTTGGCGGCAGAAAGGTGATGTCTTTGATCTCTTCTCTTTCATGCCCCCCCTTTTTTGTGTGTGATGTGTTTGTCTGCACTTGGTGATTTGCTGAAACTGCTAATGTACTTATGGGTACTTGCAATTTCCAACAAGATCAAGTTGTTACGTAATTCAACAAAGCATCCTTTTTTCATTTGTTTTCCCGTTCACAGTTTATACTCTTACGGGCCAAGAGTAGTACAAAGGTTTTTTTTAAGACCTGAATGAACAGTTTATACTCTTACTCAGGAGTTAGCATTTTCTTGATGTGTGTGAATAGTTCAGACTCTTGTTCAGGAGCCTTCGTATTTGAATGTGTGTGAACAGTTTAGTCTCTTATTCGAGAGTCTTTTTGAATGTGCGAATAGTTTAGTCTCTTGTTCGGGAGTCTTTTTTGAGTGTGCGAACAGTTTAGTCTCTTATTCGGGAGTCTTCTTTTGTGAATGTGCAGACAGTTTAGCCTCTTGTTCGGGAGTCTTCTTTTTTGAATGTGTGAATAGTTTAGTCTCTTGTTCAGGAGCCACCTTCTTTTTTTTGAATGTGTGTGAACTTTGGGTGTTTTTTTTTTTTTTTTTTGTGGTGAATAGTTTAAGCTCTCGCCCAGGAGCTAATCCAGCATTTCCTCAAGGGAAGTCACTGACATCTTGGCTTGCTTCGCAGATGGAAGAAGCTTGCTCCTTGGTTCTTTCTTTTGGACTGACCCTAGCCCCATGGCAAGTGAGAACTAGCGCGCGTCTCTTTACCTTCAGCGAATCATCCACCTTCATATCTAAAGTGGAAACACGCTTCATGCATAAAGGAACTGAACTTTGGACTTCATTTGTTTTGCCGAGGCGGCTGAACACCGAATCTCTTTTTGTGAGGGCGGTGCGCTTGATGACGTCTCCCCTATCTTGATTTTGGCGAAGACCGAGGGTTTAAGTTGCTCATCCTTCTTCAGCCTATGTAAGGCAGAGGGCTTCGGGATTTTACCCTTTCAAATCCTTCTAAACACAGAAGGGCATTGACATGACGTTGACGACTGCAACCTGTTGAACACCGTCGTTTTGGGGTTGGTCTTGGCATTTTCACCCTCATTATCATCAACCTCTTCAACTGCGACATAATGAGCGAGGGCTTGCTTTTCCTTACGTCGTCCCGAAATCCTCATAGGTTGGGGTGGTATGTAGCTAAGACCAACTTTAGGCATTGCGGCGTTGCCCCCTGACTTTGTATGACCCTTTGCGTGTTGTCAAGTCTGTAAGGCTTAGCTTCGATCACATGCTCCAAAGATGTTAGCTGAAGTTATGACTGGACCTTTTCATTAACTTGTACGCATTAGGATCACACCCATTGCTGATGCGCATCTTTGACAGCTCACCTTCTTCTTAGAGTGAGCTTTTAAAAGAGACAACAAAATCAGGGAGAGAGACCTTGGTCAATTCACTTGGGTTTGCCCTATGAACTGGAGGCATACCCTTTTCTTTAAGAACGCACCAGCTTGCTTCATTGAATTTGCATTCAACCTTGGTTGCACTTTTAGGATTTGTATATTTGAAGACTGACGTCGCTAAATTTACTGCGACATTTGCTTGCTTGACGGAGCGAGTGAAATTGTCCTCTCTTTTTTTTCTTTCCGTTGTTGTTGTGGCTGGATGCTGCCATCACCACTTTCTTCAGGAGGGACATTCGGCTCTTCATTTGTTTCGTTATCGTCAATTTCGAAACATGAGGTTGCGTAGACAGCCACACTATCAAAGAAGCTTTTTATGAAGCATTCTCCTGAGCCCTCTAGTACTTCAGCATGATCCATTTCCGAATCTGACTCATATGCCTCTTGCACCGTGACGTGGGCAACTTCGGTTGTTTCATTCAAATCTAAAATGATTCTTCCTTCCTTAGCCAGTCACATGATGCACTCCTTGAGTGTAACGCACTTTTCAAGAGGGTGACTAATGATTCTATGGTACCGATAGTATTTGGTGTCGGCGGACCTCCTCCTTCCTTAGCCAGTCGCATGATGCACTGCTTGAGTGTAACGCACTTTTCAAGAAGGTGACTAATGATTCTATGGTACCGATAGTATTTGGTGTCGGCGGACCTCCCAGCTTCTTCTGGGCGCTTTAGCTCGGGCAATTTGATGACACCCTTCTCGAGTAAGTCATCTAGCATGTCTGACAAATCTGAGTTAGGAAATAGATACTTCTTTTCATGAAGTTCTTGTAGTGTGGGACACTTATTTGTCACAACCTTGAAGGACGAGCTCTTCTTGCCCCCTAGTTTTAGCTTTCCCATAATGCGAATCGGCTGACTTGTAGAGGTGGACATCGTCTCTTTGGTCGTACCCTTAGAAAAGTTAACATTCTTCTCGAATTCAACTTTGTCCCTCTTTGATTCAGTAGAATAGAAGGAGTTTACGCGACGACAAGCTATTTTCACCTCCATGTCATGCGTTTTGGTCACCAATTCTTGAAAAGTCCTAGGTTTGCTCATTTGTAGGATATACAGCAAGTTCCAGTGCATACCTTGGGTGCACATTTCGACGACAGACGCTTCAAACAACCAATCCTTGTACTCGAGGCTAAGCGCACGCCAGCGATTGATATAGTCAAGAACTGGCTCGTCCTTCCACTGTTTTGTATTTGTCAACTCAGTCATGCTGACAACGTGCTGAGTGCTGTAGAACCTGTTGATGAACTCTTACTCCATTTGTTCCCACCTATTAATGGACTCAAATTCTAAGTCGATATACTAGTCAAAGGCAATACCTTTTAATGTCATGACGAACTGTTTCACTATGAGGTCGCCGTCAGTCCCAACAGTATTGCATGTCTCAATGAACTGCGCGACATGCTGTTTGGGATTGCCTTTCCCATCGAATTGTTGGAACTTGGGGGGTTGGTAACCGTGGGGCATACGAAGAGCATCCACCCTCTTAGTGTAAGACTTGGTGTATGAGAGAGTTCTTTGCGAACCTTCACCTAGCTGTGCCTTAGCAGCATTTGCTATCAAGTCTTGGATTTGCTCAATGGTCATTAATCCAGAGGACTTGACATGTTTAGGGGTAGCACCTTTCTCTGATTGCTTCTCGCTGTCAGAGGCTTCAGTATGACTGGACATTTTTTCTGAGTTTTTTGTGGAAGATTGAGCTGGCCGTTTTTCTAACTTCCTTGTCAGCTGAGCAATCTTTTCTTCTTGAAACTTAATGCGCGCTTCCTTTTCTTCGTTGTCCCTGGTGAGTTTTTCTAAAATGACTTTCATGTTAGCCGTTTCCTCTTTCAGAGTGGTTGTACTTGTCATCATGGCTGGCATGATAACAGTTTTGGAGGACTCAACTTCAATCTCTGACATGCACGTCCCCTTTGGTAAGGGAGCAGAAAAGTTACTACTATAGTAGTCTTCAACCTCGCAGACTGGAGATTGAAGTTAGACGTTTTGAATTTCACCCATCCAAGAGGACGCCTTTTGCTGCGTCTTCAAGTCTTAAAGTTTGGATGGGGGTGGCCCAATTTGTCCAGGGGCGATCGGTGCAGCAGCTTTCACCATACTTCTGGTCCTCATTGTGCGCACGCACTTACTAGAAGTGACACTCGTTCGACAGGATATGCGCGAAAGAGATCCTGCGCTCTTCTTCGTCGAAACTTGCGCAGCGACGTTCTTTGTAGTCATGTCTTCATTGAAGAAGATGTTCTTGTGACTTGAAAGTCTTGATCTTTTTAGGAGAAAGAGATGAGAGGTAGAGAGGTCCCACTAGGCGTATCAAATTTGTAATCATAAAATTACAAAAATTGAATTTTTGATAGATTGATTTGATTTGAATTGGTACAATCTCTATGAATACAAAATCCTCTAATTCTCTCCCTTTTAAGGATGGATTTTCCAACCCTTGAATCAAAGGGGGTAGGGGTCTATTTATAGAAAAACTTTTCCCCTCCCCTAGAAAGTCATGATGGGCCTTGACCTGGATTTTGGGCTTTGATCTGAGTTTTGGGCCTTTCAATTAGGCTTTACCCTAAACTGCTTTGACTTTCATTTGTTTTTTTGACTTTGACTTTGACTTTGACTTGGGAGTCTCCCGGGCTTGGGTCGAGCATTGACTTGGAAGTCACCTCCAGCTTTGACCGAAGGTTGACTTGAAAGTCGTTTTGACGTTTGACTTGTGAGTCGATGTAGGTCTTGACCTTTGACTTTGACTTTGACCTTGACCGCGCCTTGACTTGGACGTCGTTCGGGTTTCAGGTCGTGACTTGACTTGATAGTCGTCTTCAGCTTTGGTTTGGGTTTTGACTTGAATTTTGACTAAGCCTGGACTTGGAGGTCATTTGGGTTTCATCTTAGGCTTGACTTGTGAGTCTTTTGGACTTGACTTGTGAGCCTTTGGACTTGATTAAATTAATTAAAAGGGTTGGCCCAATTAACTAATTTAATTTAATTTTAGTACGACACGAATAAATTTTACTTCTATAGTTGGCCAAATCAGGAGAGAGAGAGAGGGGCGGAGGAAGATAATCAACCACGCAACGACTTTGAGGTCGACAATGAAGATACCATGGGCTTGAAAGAGATTGGAAGCACTGCTCTTGCCGAATGGTATTCTCCTGTCAACCCAACTATCCTCATATCTTCACAAATGCCCACTAGAGGTTGTCAAGCTGCAAAAATGGAGATTCAGAAAAAGGCAGCAATGGAGGTTTAGGTTTTAATCTTATAGATCTTCCTCTGTTTCATGCAAGAGAGAGGAGGAGAGAGTCAAAATCTTTACTTTTTTTTTAAGCTCTGCCAAGCTAGTGTGAGAAAAAGAAGAGTCAGTTTCTAATAAATTTCATTTGATTGCTTTATCTGTTTCCAATGACTCTATATAGGTTGCACTTTCTATTATTTTTTTAGAAAAAGAATGATTAGTATTTGGGTCTTGACACTAGTTTATATGTTAAAAAAGATGGTGAAGTTAATAGGCAGACATACACAACGAGTTTCGAAATTTTGCTGACTCAAGTGAGACTAGAAATTTTAGAGCATATATATTGCCAGCTCACTTAGGTAGGACGCACTCCTCGAGCAGCTTGTTCTTTCGCCAACAGCGATCCCATCGGCCAGGCTCTCAAGTTGGGTTGGTGCAGGTAGTAGCTCCCTCCCCTTATTTTTTTGTCCTTCTGTGAGTTTTTTTGCTTTAATTGCGTTTTTCATTTTTTTGCTTTAAAAAAAGGCTGTGTGTCGTGAAGTTAGTCCATAAAAATTATTTAATTTAATGAGGCAAGGTAATAAAACTTACATTGTAAATGTGAGAAATTAAAAGCCTAAAATAAGCTCATGGATGATACAGAAAAAATAAACTCCCCACAAGTTTGCCAGAAAAGTGAACCCCCCCCCCCCCCCCCAAAGACATTGTACTCGCCCTTTGCCTCAACTGACCACTGGGGCAGCACTTGGACTTGCAATTTCCTTTTTCTTTTTAATTTTTCGAGAGAACAAATTAAAGATAATTAGGCTGGCGTGGCCGGGTTCAATTAGGAACTAATCCGAATTGAGGGTTGTCCTCAGTGCCCAACTTTGCTTGTAAAACATTCATTACAAAAGGGCCAATGTTCATCTGGTATGCGACCTTGATCAGTTCATTGGAATCGTAAGGCCTAATTGCTCACAAAGGCTCCCGGTTGGAATTTGACATTGTCTGTCGCAAACGAAAACTTGACGAGAAGAAAACACTTGTGCTAGTATACCAGATTTCAGTTGTCAGATGAGTTAAGCACTCAAATAAATAGAAAGCAAAAAACTTATTGGATTATCATGTTAAGAGCTAGCCGTGCTCTGCCATACTGTACAACTCTAAACTTATTTTTGCTGAATTTAATAACATTTATTTTTTTTGAACTAAATTGAATTTATTTTTTCTAAACTATTTTTTTTAAAATTAAACTGAACTTAATTTTTTTTGAAATGAATTAAACTTATTTTCCAAAAAAGAAGTTACAAGATAACAAGACCTAAAAAGTAAAAACCACTTGCATTTTCAAGTCAGTGTCAGCCGAACTCGTCACAAGGACCATTAAATTGCCAAGCACTTAGCATGGGTGTAGATGTTCAACGCATCCATGTTCTAAATAAACTATGCATTCAATACCAAAATGACAGTTCAAATGCTCACATTCATGATTCATGTCAGCGTGTCAAGCATCAAACGCACAAAAGGCCAACACATTGTGGTCTGCAGTTACAAATATGAGGCTAAGGTTTGCGTGGAAATAAGTCTGGAGAAGACGGTGACAGGCAAATGTGTATAGACAGGATCACAATAAAACAGATACAAAAGCGCTTTAGCTTTGATAATTTACCATTACCTTCAAGAAAAACAGTGTGTTTGGCATCAACTATACAGGACCATAGAAAGCTTATTGTTGGCTTTGTTGCAGCATAGTATGACCACTGAAAAAGGGCGAAAAAGAATACCACAATGAGTCTGTACCCTGTTGTAAAGGCATCCGCTGAATGCTATGCCTTTACAAAAACTTCTCAATTGTGGTTTTCAATGTGTCCTTTGGAACGGCTCCGATAACTGCTTCTTTCTTCTCACCCTTCTTGAAGATTATAAAAGTAGGAATGCTTCGGACTCCACAATCTGTTGCAATGTTGGGGCTCTCATCAGTGTTGACTTTGAAGACCTTGAGCTTTCCAGCATACTGTTTTGATAAATCGTCAATTGTTGGTTGTATGATTCTGCAAGGACCGCACCATGGAGCCCAGAATTCTACCATGACGGGCAAATCAGATTCCAGGACTAGTTGCTTCCACGTGTCTTGAGTCACAGAAGGTACTGTGTTTCTCCACGCAAAGCAAATACAAATAAGAGTGATGATCCATACGTCACATTAAGATTAGAAGTCAAATAATCATATTTTGTCGTTGCCAAATATTTTAGGCATGTTAGTCAAGCCAGAAGATAGGGAAGGACTACCTTGACATTTCAACTCAAGAAATCAATCAAGACACCATATCCCATTCAAACAGGTCTTAAAGAAATAGACATTTCGATCTTCAAGTACAACAGGTACAACCCCTCTTTGACTGTGGCTAGAATTCAGATTAGAATGACTAGAAGTTAAACCTCTTGACTGTGTTTCTCCATGCAAAGCAAATACAAATAAGAGTGATGATCCATACGTCACACTAAGATTAGAAGTCAAATAATCATATTTTGTCGTTGCCAAATATTTTAGGCATGTTAGTCAAGCCAGAAGATAGGGAAGGACTACCTTGACATTTCAACTCAAGAAATCAATCAAGACACCATATCCCATTCAAACAGGTCTTAAAGAAATAGACAATTCTATCTTCAAGTACAACAGGTACAACCCCTCTTTGACTGTGGCTAGAATTCAGCTAACCCCCATGCCAAGGGAGAGGGATTGAACCACATTTTAAGAAAAATGTAGAAGTATGTTTAGCAGGAAAGCTAGTACTTTATTAGCAAGCATTCAAGAGTTTTCACATTTCAGGAGAGTTGCATTAAGCTATTATAGAGTTCCAATTTCTATTATCCATTTCCAGTCCCTGCTAACCGTTAATTTTGACACTCTTACCAGGAATAGAACATTATTTGGAGATAATCATAACTCAGACGCCGAATAAAAGCAGGAAGGGAAAAATCCTAGCCTTCAACTATGTGTTCAACAATGAACCCACCTAGTCATTCTAATTGCATCCCCCGCCATCCTAGGGTTTAGAATGATCACATTATCCTTTTAACAGAAAGTTAAACCTCTTGAGCCAAAGATACCAACTATCCGTATTAAACCTTTCCAATAAAAGAAATGTTCCTCAGATACACCATCTAGCCATCCCTACTAAACCGTCCAAGAAATGATATCAAAGGCCTTTGACATTGATTCTGCATTGCTTAGTTTAGGAAAACAGAAACTGTAACACAAAGCAAGTCAAACCCAATCACAGAAGTGTAGGAGTGCAGGGTAAAAAAATAATTAAAAAAATACAGGTTATCAAACTATAACAAAGTTCAGATCAATGGAACTCATACAGCGCAGCATTTTCTTCCCTCATCAATATTCTTCGGTAAAGGGATTAAAGTGGAGTAAGTTAGCTTCCCCGAGAAAGTGATAAAAGGAACTGAAAAGAAAATCAAGCATAAACTACTTCATTTAAACAATTCTGATGATGGGAATTTCAGAAACATCTGTAAGTGCTCTTTCAGTACTCCTTCTGCCTCATGAGGGTTCCACTCTTTTTCTTTTCAAGAATCCCAAAATACGATTCCTTTTTACTATCATCAGCATTTAGAACACTCTCTCCCCTCAATGATCATAGTAAGGAACGCACTGAAGATTGAAGATGCTACTCAAAAGATCATGCTTCCTAAATGAGAATCAAGAGACCAATTTTGTGAGACAACATGAGTAGAAGACTCCAGAGCTTCTACTGCATCTACTATAATACTTCCATCTATTACAGTGACAGTTTGAGTTAACTATAAACTTATGGTCACAAATGGAGTCAGGAATTGAATATGGGATCTCCGGTACAAGTGTCCCAACCTTGACCACTCTCTGCAAAATAGTGAACGATAAGGAGCTGTCAATACCTGGGTCAAAAGAACCAATTCAAGTAGAGAAGCTTTTCAATGACCTTTAATCCATTACCTAAATAAGTACTTTGTCACATCACCACATTTCCACTACTCTCAAAATAATCTATTTCTCAGTCATCTTTGCAGTTACACTAGCAACCACAAAAAAATACAATACTATAACTCAAATTCTCCCTTGTGTCCGACAAAGGCAACTATTTCCCTGACCATCATTACCAGAACAGCGTTCATTTTCCCCATCAGCACTGCTTCACTTTCCACTTCTCAGTATCGCCTTTCATTTTTAACATTCCCCAATGACAGCCCAAGATAGTCTTATTTCTCGTATTTCACCGTTATTTGCACTAAGTGTGCATAATCAAACAACAACATGTCCCAAAAATGTCGTCCAAGCAAGCATCCATATTGACATTTCAATTCAACATAGGTTACGCCCAGCTCTACCTAAAACCAAAAATTTCACACTATACCTGTACCAAACAGACAATTTGAGGTTTCTCGGCTTGTATGCTCAAATACAACATGATCTAACCAAAAACTTCAGCCAAAAATATTATCAGGACGCAATCTAAAGCAAAATAGACGATCAATCGGCAACTAAAAGCAAAATTAACAACGAAATTAGAATTGACGATGCTAACATTGAACAGTAGCCTCTGAGCTTTCGCACACGATTCTGCCAGCACGACGGACGATTCCGGATCGAGAACTCGCCGATCTGAATGCAGTCCGAGTTGATGCACCAACCCTAACCTTCACCCCTCGGAACTCCCGCGTTTTGAGCGATACACGAGAACTGGGGAGAGAAGAACCTGTAGAAGACGAAGCGGAGATCGTGGATGAAGGAAACAACGAAGCGCGGGGAACGGCGAGGGATTCGAGCACAGTCGCCATTGAGAGAGAGAGATGTGAAGGAAGGAGGGGATCTGGGAACGGAGTGGAAGAGAGAGGAGCTAGAGGAGGAGAATAAAGAGAGAGAAAGGGGGCGAAGAAGAGAGAGACTGACAGAGAGATTTTTTGAGGGAATGAGTTTTGTTGGGTTGTTGGTGTACGAATGGAGGAGAAATCAGAGCGTGTGGTAACGGGGGATTGGTGTGGATGAGGCAAAAAATTAAAGATATCACATTCCACAACCTTTGTGTTTTTTATTATCATTTATTTGTTTTTTTTTTTTGGGTATTTTAAAATTTCCCAAAATCAACCCCCCAAAATATACGTATCAATCATTAAGCTCGAGGTTTTTTTTGGGGTTCATAAGGCCGTGTTCTTTTCAAATATATTTGAGTTATATTAAACTGGACTTATTTAGAATTCAGTTTTTTTGTTAAACTGTTCTTATTTTTACTAAATCGAATTAAACTAAACTGAACATATTTGTGTTGAATTTTGAAAGTATTTTTGTTGAATTAAACTAAATAGAACTTATATTGAACTGAACTTACTCTGAGGAAAAAAAAAGTTAAAAACAACAAGAATTGACAGGACCTATTTGCCACGAAGTTCCCATGTGAAATTGGGTTTTAATATGCACGAAGATAACTATGGTTACCAAATTGGTGTTATTAAGGATAGGTAATGGTACAGGTTGAGCAGTGTTTGGGTGAACCCAAAATCAAGTGGGACTAGTCAAGTCATAGCCAATTCATTAATAAAATAGGTTAGGTTGGGCATTTTATGTAAATAAACAAATTAGTCGGGCTAACCTAGAGTCGACCACTTTTGACTCATTTTAAAATTGAGAAAACTTGCATTTAAAAAAACTTTCCACATTTAATTTAATAATCATTGTTATGTATAAATTGTTAGTAATAAATTAAACCTGATAGAACTTACGTTGATGTATAGGTTAACAAAAAAAGGGGATCATTAAAGAGGTCATTTGTGGGTTGATCCGGTGCACTCACCCATTAGCATTTTAGATGGGTTAATCGTTATTTGACTTCGATACAATATTGACTCTGTATTAACCCAATTTTAAATGGGCCTACCCTTTAGAACAAATGAAGATACAACCCATTTCTACCATATATTAGTTTTCACTTCGTTAGTATGCAAAATATTATGTACTCTTGCAAACATCTACTTCCACATGTGCATCAGATTGAGGGAGGTGCTTAGTATTTTGCTTGATTTTGAATTAGTGTGTGCATTATTATTGGCAAAGAACTAATGCATCATGTGATGCTTTCTCAAAAGCGAACTAGAGGTTATGCTATGAAACATGGTCCCCTTAGATGTTTAACGAAAACCCATCTTAACAAAGTTTGTGTTTTTATAAATCACAATTTTACGGAGAAGGCTTTAAAGGATTTCAGGTTCCAACTAGGTTTATTGAATTAGTTATAGTGTGTTTAAAATCTACATATTACCTAGCTTGGATTAATGGTGAGCGTTGTGGGTTATTTGAAGGGGAAAAAAGGATCAAGACATGACAATTCCACCAATATCTGTTTTATTTATGGAAGTGTTTAATAGAATCATTAAATATATGACATATTCAAAGAAGCACTTGTCATTACAACGATCATATTAAGAGCAGAAGACTTCAACTGTGCTATCTTTCCTATGTAGATGACCTTATTGTCTTTTGTAAAGCTTATAATGCTTCCATTCAATGCTTGACAGATGTCTTTGGTATTTTTGTTGTATCTTTTGGGATGCAAATTAATATGCATAAATCTAAAACAGTGATGGCTGAAGTGCAATAAGAGGTTAGGGCTTAATTACTACAAATCACTAGGTTTTCAAAAGGTAAATTACATTTTAAATATTTTGATTGTGTATTACCATGGTAAGGCTTTATGCTTTCAAATTGTCGTTTCTTAGTAGGCAAAACTATATCAAAATTAAAGAGATGAGGTGTTAGGAATTTGTCATATATAGGCAAAAGTGTCCTTATCATATTGTTCTTATGGGTACCTATGGTATTTGGGGTTCCATTTTCATTTTGTCACAAGAAGTCGTGAAGAAGCTTGAAGCCATACGTTAAGAAGGCCACTTGTGGCTTGTGTTATGGATCACATACCTAGAGACTTCCAAAGCATTCCAGTATCCTCCAAAATGCTCTGTAGCCTTCTAGAATAAGCTAGAACATTCTAGAACCTTCTAGGACATTCTTAGAGTCTTCTAGGTTGTACTAGGATATTCTAGAATGTTCCACACTATTCTACATGTGTGTAGTATCTTGGATATTTGTATAGAATATTCTAAATGTGTAATAATAACCGTAGGATCAAGTAGATCTCCACCATCCATTGAGAAGGTGGGTGTGTACATATACCCCCAAGTGGGCTCATTTGTAGATCAAGCTATTTAAAGCATTCCAAGTGAAATACAAAGCATTCTCCCAAACTCTCCCTCTAAGTTCTCTTTTGTGTGTGTGTGTGTGTGTGCACGTGCGCGCGCTTATTTGGCTTCTCAAGTCTAAGTTGAGCAACTATATATCAAAGCTTATTAGCAAACTGGGAAGGGTTTCAAGTAAGTTTGCTAGTGTTGCACGGACTTGGGTTTGAGTGAAATTATCAACCTGTGACAGTTGGTATCAGAGCCTCCTTGTTTGGGAGATCATGGCTTCAAGCATGATCGATGTCAGCCCTCAATAAGGTGGCAAGAAGGGCAAGGACAATACCAAGGATGTCATAGTCCTTGTGGAGAATAAGCTTGCGGAGTCTACCAATACCATGTGCGCCCTAACGGGTAAGGTTGAGGACATGGATAAATGCATCAACGAGCTCGAGTCCATATGGAATTTGGATGAGCTTCGCAGGGAGATGCAAACGACTATGACATGTAGCCATCGTCAATAGAGAGATCCAAACCTTTCAAGCATCAGAGGCTGCTAAGGATGGCGAACTCCAAGCTTGCAAGCCGAGGTCAAGGTTTGCAAGGTTGAGATTGAGGTGTACGAGGCAAGGGTTGAGGCTTTGGAGGCACATATCAAGGTGTGTATGACCGTAGTGGCCAACAGTGGAGCCGTCCAAGTATTCGCCCCTCCAAAGGGGAATACACCAAGACCTCCTACTCTCCACGGGGCTAGAAGTGCAAGGGAGATGGGTAACTTTCTTTGGGGAATTGAAGCCTATTTTGAGGCAACAGGAATCGAGGATGATGCCCAAAAGATAAGCAACGTCGCTTTCTCCCTTAAAAATACGTCAGGAAATGATCCAATCCTGTCAACACATGAAAGAGGGAACTCAAGAAGCAGTTTTATCTAGAGAATGTTGAATATGAGGCTAGGGCCAAGCTTTGATGACTTCAGCACAAGGATGGTAACATTGGAGAGCATGTTAATGAGTTCCAAGAGCTACTCTTGGAGATTCTAAGCATGGAAGAGCACGACGCACTCTTCTACTTTCTTGATGGCCTTTAAGGATTGGCCAACATACAGTTAAAGAGGCGTAAGGTGCAAGATCTCTTATTCACAATTGCTGTTGCCGAGTCACTCATTGAGTTCAAAAGGGAGTCCTCGAAATTACGAGGCAAAAATACTTAGGATGATAGTGACAGTGACGGAGTGCAGGACCAATCTCCTAGGCAGGACAAGCTAACAGTATCTAGGGACAAGGGGAAGGAAAAGAAGGATGAGACACCAAAGAAGTTCTTACGCTTCCCTTGCAATAAACCTGATCGAGTTTTCGAGTGTCGAAAGTGTGGAAAACTTATCGCTCTTGTCCAAGAAGAGGAGAGGCATGAAGGGGAAACAAATATTACCTTGATGTCGCTCCTAAGTGTCATCCAATCCAAGGTGAGGGAGCAAGCTGGTGGCTGCATGTATGTAGAGACTAAAGTTGGAGGTAATAAGCTTCAAGCTACAGTAGACTTGGGAGCGGACACCGTATACATAGTGAAAGAACTCGCCAATGAGATCAATCTACCTTACAGAAAGGAGATGAGCTATATGAAAGGAATCAATGCAAATAGCCTTCCAATCCATGGCGTTGCTCGAGGTATGAACATCCCAGTTGGACCATGGAGAGGTAAGGTCGACATAACCGTTGCTCCTCTTGATAATTGGAAGTTCTATCTGGGAATGAACTTTCTCGATAAGGCGAAAGCCGTCATAATTTTCCATGCTAACACCTTATTCATCATGGACAATGGGCAAGCTCATGAATACCCACGAGAGGGAAACCTGAGAAGAAAATGGTGCTACCTTTCCTTCGATTCACGGAGAGTAAGGAGGTAGGCCACTTATATGCCCTTAAGGAGGATGAGGGCCTGAGGGTGTTCTGCCTCTGACATCACCTGGGAAGTTGTCAAGGAGGAAATGAGCTAGAATGATGATGGGATGCAAGCACGCAAAGGATCGATGTGTTGAGCAGTTAACCATGACACATCAACCCAGCCAAGTGAAAGAGACACCACCTGGGGATGACGCAACTCAAGAACCAAGCATACAAAGCCCCAAAGACAACGAGGATGTTGCCCGATTAGATGGAAGAGAATGTTACAGATCGTGTATCTGGAGACTTTCATAATGTTCCAGAATACTATAGAGCCTCCTGAATACGTTAGAATGTTTTAGAATGTTCTAGAACTCTTTGAGGCATTCTAGAGTCTTTTAAACTGTTCTAGAACCTTATAGAGTAACTAGGATCTTGTGGAGTATCCTAGAACCTTCTAGGTTGTACTAGGATAGTCTAGAATGCTCCACACTATTCTATATGTGTGTAGTATCTTAGATATTTATATAGAACATTTTAGATGTGTAATAATCGTAGGATCAAGTAAATCTCCACCGTCCATTGAGGAGGTGGATGTGTACATATACCCCCAAAGGGGCTCATTTTAATATCAAGCCGTTTAAAGCATTTCAAGTGAAATATAAAGCATTCTCTCGAACTCTTTCTCTAATTTCTCTTGAATGTGTGCGTGTGCTTACTTAGCTTCCAAAGTCTACGTTAAGCAACTATCAAGGCTTACTAGCAAACTAAGAAGGGTTTCAAGTAAGTTTGCTAGCACTGTAAGGGCTTGAGTTTGAGCAAAATTATTAACCCGTGTCAATTTGGGATAAGTAGTCTGGACAAAAAAAGTTTGGGTAGTGTTGGGCTCAGGATTTTCAAACTTTGGAATTAGGATTTGCAGGCTAAATATCTATGGGACATAGCTGAAAGATTCTCGTTGGATTACGTGGATGATGGATTATTTTGTATGATACAGTCTTGGTATAAGTATTTTGCGCTAGCAGATACTTGCTTGTATTGAAAAGGGTTAGTGGATTTAAGAGACCTTACGCAAGTTGGGTCTTAGTGCAACAGTTCAAGGTTTACTCGGGATGGAGTTTATTCAATCAAAAGTGGTTGTATGTGGCTCATGCAAATGTTTAAAAAAGGTAGTTTTGTTGGTGTGACTTGAACTTGAACCAATATTCCAAAGCATTCATTTATGCTTGGGTTCTTATACAAGACGGTAGATCCTAGAAAAGGTTACAATTACAATCTTGAAGTTAGGATATATTATCCCATTTGTCATACATAAGAAGAGACTCAATCTCACATTTTATTTAACCACAATTTTGCTTAGGAGGTCTGGGGTAATATTTTCTACTAGCTTCAAGTTAATTACAAAGTGAAAACCTATATGCAGTGATTAGGTGAATGCTACAAATAAAGAAAGGCAAGCATCAGAAGTGTGTGATAAGATCCGCAATGATAGCTAATTAGCTATGATGTATGACTTATAAAAGCATAGAATTTTCGTCGTCTTTCACAATGCTAAACTAGATGATATTAGAGTTATCGGAACTATTAAAGAAGCTGTATCCATGGATGGTATGATTCTATCAATCATTTATAGTTTTTGCCTCATGAGTAATATGTGATGATTTGATCCTAGGTTTTGTTTGTAGTGTTTTTTTTTGGTTTTTGGGTCTATTGGGCAATGAGAAACTATCAATAGTCTACATAGGGATTAATCTTGCTTGGACTGCTAGCCTATGCGCCAGTTGGATTGCTTTCTTATCTACTTTTCTAATGATATAGAAAGGAACTATATCCTTAAATCTCATGCGTTGTTCTACTAATACCGAGATTTCAACTGGGGCCCAATTACTATCTTGCATGGATCTTACTAAAGCCACATTATTGGCCCAAATTTCAATGGCCGACCATTGTTGTTGTGCAACTAAAGAAAGAGCCTTCTCAAGTGACGTCGCTCTTATCACGAGGGCTGATTGACAAGAAAGTCTCTCCTTAAGGTGCTTGAAAAGCAAGCTATTTTTCAGCGCAATAATTCCCAATGTTCCCCAATAATTTTTCGATTTCCATGATTCATCTCTTTGGATGATAAGGTCAGGAGGTCGATGATTGTGCCCCCAGACAACAATATTAGAGTCATATTGTCTACACGTTGCCTTTGCCCCAATGATCATACATGATTTAGAAAGCCGGTGCATATCATGTGATGAGCGCAAGTTGTTTGTATCATTTCCATTAGCTTGGCGGGCCCAATTGTGGTTCCAATAAGATGACTTGGTTATGAAATACCCAAATACTCCATAATACCACCACAAAGATGGTTACAAGCTGCTTATAAATATAATCCTTGCTGTAGAGTAGCAATAAACAATCACAAATTCAATGTGTCCATAGAGCATATGGGTTGGCATCAACTTTAACGACTGAGAGGCCCACCAGACAAGTTTAGAAAGCCAACAATCCCTTAATAAGTGATGATGTGATTCTTCAGTTGCATGGCAAAACGGACATGCAAAGTCATTTCATATTTGTCGCACACGTCTATTACATGCCAAGGGCATAACATTATGAAAAGTCTTCCATGTTGAAAATTTTCATCAGGAAGGTATTTTTAGAGACCAGATAATGTTTCACACCCTCATAAATTTCATGTCTCCAGCCAGCTGTTTTTGCTATTGAGCCATAAATATCTAGACTTAACAACATATTCCCAAGTCTTGCTTAGTGACTAATATAATTTGTCTGGGTAGATGGACGAACAATCTCAGCTAAAATGAGATTAGGGGGTTTCAAGGGAAACAAATTCTTTATCTTGCCTGTATCCCACCCTGTATTCATTTTGTTAAAAAGATTAGCTACGGGCCTGTCATTCCATCCAGATTTGTTGACAGACTGACGTAGCTGTGACTTTCCTTTTAGACACCATTTTTTTGATCTTGGATCCTTTATTTCACTGGAGTCGAACTATTATTGGCGTAATAAGGAGTAGAGCTCGCCGATTACAGATTCTCTCTATTCACAATATTCGAACCTTAGACCTTACTTAAGAGAAAAAAGTACCAAGTTACTTGAACCAACCTGTTGATCCTTTGAGACACCATCAATCATCCAATATCCTGTGTATATTTATGTTAGTGACAGTAAAATGCTTAAGATTCTTCCCAAAAAAAAAAAAAAAGGGAAAAAGCCTGTGAGCCCTACACTATTACCCCATAAATTAACAGTACAAAACACAAATCAAAAAACACTCGAATCACGTTACCATGCCCACTGCCAACAATCGCACTCTTCACTGCGTAACTCTAAAAACCACTCCCGCCTATGATCGCGCAATCATCACACACATAACTGGGACACCAGAAATCCTCGAGAGTGAGTTCGTTCGTTCAATAGAGAGATTTTGAAGATGAATCCCATGTCTATTTGTTCATCATCCTCTTCTTCATCGAGCTCGACGAAATCCTGGATCGTTCATGGCCTACTGGTTGGAGCAGCAGCAGCGGTGGCAATTGGGACTCACGCATACTTCTTCCTTGGCCGATCCAGAAGATTCCGATCCCAGGTCATCGGCATTATACCCGCCCGTTTTGCTTCGACCCGCTTCGAAGGCAAACCTCTCGTGGAGATTCTTGGAAAACCCATGATCCAGGTTTACCCAATTCCTCTTTCTCTATTATCATTTTGAATTTCGGGCAAATTTTGAATCTTAAGCTTATGATGCTTTCTGCGTTTATGGAACTTTGGTTCATACTAGTAGATGCCCACAAATTATTCCATGAACAACGAATGCAGCTAGTATATTATGATACAGCTGTGTGTTCACAACTGATTGGATGTTGGAATTGATGGGATACTTGGTTAATTTTGTGGGTGATCATGATTTTTGTATTTTTCAGTGTTTACAAAGTGGATTTGTGCAATGTTGAACGCCCCAGCTTGTTTAGTGGGACATTTTCAGTTGTCTAAGCATCTATTGGTTAGCTGTAAGCTGTGGAGCTTTGAGAATGAGAAGAAAGCTTTTAGATGGAACTTTGATGGGTCATGGCAAAAGACTTGAGAAATGATTTCTACCTATGTACTTGGATCTGTTGCCTCTGATTTTTGGTGGTGTCTTTGAATTTAGAACTGCAATGAAAATTAGTAATCAGCTGGATCCTTAGATGGATCTCTTTGTTTGTTTTATGGGTTTTCATGCCTACTACAGTGATTTGGATTGTCTTCTTGGTCTTCAAGGGTGATGGCGCACACTTATCTTCCCATGCATGTTGTAGTTGTCTTATCGTTCGTTATGCCTTGTCATCCTATTGTTGCGTTTAGTGACCATAGTGCAAAGGTACACCTAGCAATGGATCTACATCGTGGGCTACGCTGGGTGGAGGTGTGGATCTCCGCTTGCATCCACCACCTGTTTTCTACTCTCACCCAATCGCCCAACTAATGTTGAAAGACTCGACCCATATTCAATCCACCTATCGTTCGTGGATGACTGTGTTGTTAACAGTTGAGAGCAACTTTGTGTTTTCTGTTTGTTGAAGCGAAATATTGCCTTTTTGAGGAATTTGGGACGCGAGAGTTATGGAGTCGTACTAAGAATTACATTTAAGACCTTCCAATCTTGGTGTTTAGTATGTGGGAGTTATTAGAACTGGGTTTTTGGTAGGGTTGTCAAAAGTTGACCCGACACGATTACCGACCCGAACCGAACACGAAATTAGGCGGATTTAGGTAAAGATTTTCAACCCATTTAAGTAAAGGGGTTGACACAATTAACCTGTTTAATTAAACGGGTTAGGTTCAGGTTGAAATTTTTGACACGAAAAAAATACCTATTTAACCCGTTTAAATAAACGGGTTAAATAGGTCAACCCATTTACCTGTTTACAGTAACCCATTTAACCCGTTTATCAATATATAATTATGTGTAGTTTTTTTGAACATTTTTGGGGGCCATTGAAATTTTAATTTTCATATTTTTGGCTTGGGGGGCGGGAAGTTCAAATTTTATAATTTTCACATTTTTGGTTCCTAAACCCATAAAGCCCACCCTATCAAGTGAAAACCCTAGATATAAAAGGCTTCTTGCCTTCTTCAGTTCTTCATTCGCAATACCACTCCTCCACACAGAGCTAGAGCTTGCTTGAGTTGCTTCAGCCTTCAGTCGCCCCTCTCATCTCCTCTCTACTGATTCGATCTCCCCATCTCCTCTCCACTCCCCTTGTCCCATCTCCTCACTACTGATCTCTAGGACTTACTGATCTTCTTAGAAGTCGGTTTGTTGAGTAGTTGGTATACCAATAATTCATGTAATCATGTATTGTTTACAAAGTGTCCAATTGCAGTCTCAGGCTCACACACATGTTCATTTAAAGTTTGAAACTTAAGTAGGTTAAACAGGTTAAACAGGTAAGTGATACCTAATTCTGACCCGTTTAACTTAAACGGGTTAAACAGGTTAGAATCAGGTTGACCCGTTTAGATGTTAAACGGTTTCAGGTTGGATTTTTCAATCCGTTTATTAAACAGGTCAGGTTCAGATCGGAGGATTTTCAACTCGTTTAACTTCGACCCGAATACGAACCCGACCCGACCTGATTTATTTGACAGCCCTAGTTTTTGGGATTTGGAATCAATGCCTTCTGCCCACACATTCTTTTGCGCGTGCATATGTGTTTGATATGTTTGATATTTGGGGATCTTCTTATGATTCAGCGGATGATATGAAGCATGTTTTCCAAGGCTTTTATTCTTCTCTCTTTTCTGAGCCTGAGCCGTGGAGGCCAAAAGTTGATGGGTTGGTCTTGCCTATCCTTAGTGATTCACAGAGGATGGATCTTGAGATCCTTTTCTCTGTGGAGGAAGTTTATAACACCCTACATCAATGTTCTGGTGATAAGGCCCTGGGACCTGATGGTGTGACTTTGGCTTTCATCGTGATAATTGGGACACATTGAGAGTGGATATTTTGAGAATGCTCACAGAGCAAAATTCATTAAAAGCCTAAACGGAACCTTCATTGGTCTTATTCCTAAGAAACTAGGTGCTCATGATATTTGGGACTTTCGGCCAATCAATTTAGTGGGATGTGTGTATAAGCTGTTATCTAAGGTCCTTGCCTCCAGATTGAGAGGTGTCTTTGGTAGTTTGATGTCTGATAATCAAAACGCTTTTGTTGGGCGTCGCCAAATTCTTGACGCTGTTTTGATTGCAAATGAGCTTGTTGATTCAAGGATTAACGAGGGGAGGCCTGGAGTGATATGCAAACTTGATATTGAGAAAGCCTATGATAACGTGAACTGGGAATTCCTAACCTATATTTTGAAGAGAATGGGTTTTGGGGACAAATGGATAGGGTGGATACAGTGGTGCATCTCTACTGCTACCTTTGCAGTGCTTGTTAATAGTTCTCGTACGGACTTCGTTTTTGCATCTAGAGGGCTTCGTCAGCCCTTTTCAGTCTAGTTATGGAGGTATTGAGTAGAATGTTGTTTACTGCGTAACAATCTGGTTTGATCACCGGGTTTTCTATAGGGCGTTTAGACTTGATGAGCTTGGATATCTCTCATCTCCTCTTCGCGGATGACACTATCATTTTTTGTGATAATATCCGTGAGCAAATTGTCAATCTTCGATGCATCCTATTATGGTTTGAGATCATTTCTGGTTTAAGAGTTAACTTGTCGAAGTGCTCTATTCTACCTGGGAAGTGGAGAACGCATGTGCTATTGCAGGCATTCTGGGTTGCCAGTTAGATGCCCTTCCTTCATCGTACTTGGGGCTTCCCCTAGGTGCTAAGTACAAGGAGAAGTTCATTTGGGAGCCATTGGTTGAGAGATTTGAGAAAGGACTTTTTGGTTGGAAAACCAAATACCTCTCTGAAGGGGGAAGATTGACTCTTATTAAGAGTGTCCTGGGGATGATTTTAAGTATCACCTAGTGAAATGGGTCATTGTTAAGCAACCTTTCCCCAAAGGTGGCTTAGGCATTAGAGACTTGATCACATTTAATGAGGCTGTTCTTGTTACATGCTTGTGGAGGTTTATGAATGAGAAAGACAAGCTTTGGAGAGGTATGATTAAGGCAAAATATGGGCCTGAGGGTCTTGATTGGATTCCAAGCAAGTATAATGGCTCTTACGGAGTAGGTCTTTGGAAGTTTATTACCGGAGGTTGGGATCATTTCTTCTCTCACGTTGTTTTCGAGGTAGGCAATGGGTCCTCCATCTTCTTTTGGCATAGTAGATGGTGTGATGGTGTTTGCTTGAGGGATCGTTTCCCGTCTCTCTATGTTCTTGCAGCTGACAGGGATGCGCGTGTATCTGATTATTTGGAGTACTCTCCTTCTTCGGTTGTTTGGTCCCCCATTTTTATTCGCCCAACTCTCTCGGAGGATGATAGTGTTTGTCATCTTTTCGCCATGCTTGATACAGTTTCTCCAAAGGCTTCCTCTCTTGATACGGTTAGGCGGAGCCTTACCTCCATCGGGAAATTCACTGTCAAGTCTTATTCCATCACCTTTCTGCGTCTCTTGGCAATTCGTCTTCGTCACTATCAGATTGCCACTTTCCTTGGAATATTATCCGGAAGTCTCGGGCCCCTTTGAAAGTGTCCTTTTTTGTATAGGAAGCTTGTCAAGGCAAGATCTTAACCTTTGATAATTCACAAAAGGGGGGTAAGATTTTAGTCAACAAATGTTTTATGTGCAAAAATGGTCTACAAACTACATACCATTTACTTCTCCATTGCCCGATTGCTAGATGCCTCATGGATTTAGCCTTTAGCTGTGTGAGCCTTCATTGGGTGATGCCAAGTTCTTTGAGTCATCAGTTATCGATGTGGGAAAGTTTTTTGGGGAGAAGGGCTTAGTTCAAAGGCTTCCAATCCATTCCTCATGCTATCTTTTCGTTATTGTGGATGGAGAGAAATAGGAGAGTTTTTGAAGAAATGGAAACCTCCTTAAAGCGGCTAAAGGATAAGTGGCTCAAGACTCTTTTCTTTTGGGAAGAGGAGTCTTTTTTGTTCCTCCTCATTGGAAGTTATTAATTTTGAGGATAGCTTATTCTTAAGCTGTAATTAACTTTGTGGAATGCTAAATTAGCACCCTTCCTTGTACATCCCTCTTTTTTTAATATATATCATTTTTTCTTATCAAAGAAAAAAAAGTGCGCACACCAAAGGCTCCATTAAACAACTTGCTCACGTTTTACACTTTTAAGCCACCTATGCCCACGCTAGAATTTACACCAACATTCACAAATGAAATTTTCTAAAACCAAACACTGCTAAAATTCATATTCATGTTCTCCACTTCATGACTTGGACAAATTCCAAATGAAACCAAATAGTAATTGTTTTAGGCATTAGAACAAAACATACACATTTAATTTTAAATAATTCTAAAGACACCAAAGATTTTAGAGTTAAGTGAATACTGAATTAGGGAAAGAAAGAGATAGACAGACACAAAGAGAGCAAACAAGCGTGTGATTGGCAGAGTAATGAGATAGACTGTGGCTAGCCAGCAATTGAAGAGCAATGAGAGTTTTCTAACACATCTATACATGTACTCCTGTACGCATAAGGATACATATGTGTATACATGTATGTACATGTATTTATATCTTTATACTTACAAATTGTACGCTATGTTACTTGGACTTGGATATATCCATCTCAAAGTGTCAAGTGTCCAACTCACAAGTTTCGTATGAAATTTGGCAAATTTTTGAGAAATTTTGTAAATTTTTGCTCTAAAATGAAGGGACGAGTATCCACACCCATTTCCTAGTTTCGAGTGTCCGACACGGGTACTTGAGGCAAAATAAAGAGTCCAAGTAACATTATTTGTATGTATAGATACATATTTATTTGTACCACATAACAGGCAACAAATGGGTCGGGGGGGGGGGATGGGCTTCCATCCCCTTGGTGGGTCAATTTGAGTAGGTATCGATCGAATGCGGTGACTTGCATGCTAATGATGTGCTGCTTATTTGATATGACTTCTTAGGTTCTCAATAATCTATTTGGCTTTTATGACTTCTTATTCTCTTATTTCTTCTTCTTTTTTTTTTTTTTTTTTTTTTTTTTTTTTGGGGGGGGGGGGTGCAATTTGCAACTCTTTAATGTGCAAGAGCATTGTAATAATAATATATCATCTGTGACACCTTGCAAGAAGTGCCAATCTAAGAACTGTGACCAAGTATCCTGATTGTGGGATGTCCAGGACCAGGATATATCGCTTAGCAACTGAAATTGACCTTCTTGAGCATGCTAAAATGTAGAATCTGGATCGTGGCATACCTTTGGAAGTTTGGTGATGGAAACTACTTGTTGGTTGTTAAGTTTGTTCAATAGCAGCATGCTAGTGACATGCTTGTATTACTGATAAGTAATCGCATCATACAAGTTCCGTTTGAGAATATTTTTGTATCTTTATACTCTTCTCTCTTCTCTTCATGCAGAGAACATGGGAAAGAGCAAAACTGGCTTCAATGTTGGATCATGTGGGTAAGATTTATGATTTGGCTCACGTCACATAGTTTTCTTGTGTCATATTTGACAACCGCATTTTAGGTGGTGGAAGCGCTTCTTGATGATGAACGAAAAAGTGCTTCCTCTTATTTAGGGTTCTATGCGTGCAAAACATTCATCCACTCTTGTTTATAGCTTTTAATTGTTGTTTGGACGTAACTAAAAGTACTGTTGTTTGGTTGGTTAAAGCAGCAACCATTTGCAGTGTTTATCTCCGTTCTCTAGCTTTCAATTACCCTCTACCCTTTTCCATTGATTACAAGTGTAATAAAAACTGGAGGCTGTTATTAGTCATGTCTGCTAGAACAGTGTTAACCAGTCTACTACATTCATACAATGTTCCTCAACTATAATGATTTCTTTTATTAGGAATAAGGATTGGGCGACCTTTCTAGAAAGGGCTCTGCTCAACTTGCCTTCATGCAAAATTAGACAAATCTTCGTGTGCCGCTCTGGACCAAGTCTGATTGGTTGGACCAAAATGAGCACTTTCTTTTTCAAAGTTGTTTGCTTGGCCATCGTATCTTTCCACTGTACTTGGGATTCCCTGTAACCACTGGTGACACTAACCCCCTACAGTAGATAAATTTCTCTGCCAGTGCTTGAAGAACTATGATTTTCACTGTTGATTTACAGCCTTTTAAACCCTATCCCACTTGCTGCTGTGATCCTGTGCCTTTCTGTTTTAGCTTCAGCGACCAGTATAGGTGTCCTTCCCTCATTCAACACGCAAAGGATATCTTAGTTGATGAAATTGGTTTTCTGTTTCTTCAAACTGAGTAGTGATCCACTTAAATTAACTTTCAAACAATAATTTAAGGATCTATTGCCACGTTATAACCTTCATTCTCTGGGAACTTGTAGCTTTCTTTACTTCCAGAACTTGTTACCAGTTATCTATTATGTTCCTAAACCAACAATATTTAATGGGTTTTCTTTTTCTTAAAATTTACAAATATGATTAGTCTCAAGGTTATAAAATCCTACTTTTCCGAATACTTCAGATGGGATCACTTACTCTTGCCAGGCCATCTTCGTCCCTAGGTGTTAGTGCTAGTAAACCAGACTTTTTGCTCAAGTTAGTTCTCTTGATCCAACCATGGTCTTCTGCTATTGTCCAAGTTTGATTAATCCTAGAACATCCATAAGTACATGACTTAAGGTAAATTTTTCTCTTGGGGCATCTGGGTTGGGCAGACAAGGGTTGGTTTAAAGGAGTGAATGTGGGAGGATTATTTCGAGTGTTGGGTATCTGTCCATGATGAATTTTTGCTTTTGTGTTTTCTCCCTTTCTTTAGTTGTAGCCACAGATGATGAGAAGATTGCAGATTGTTGTCGTGGTTTTGGTGCTGATGTGATAATGACTTCAGAATCTTGCCGAAATGGTAATCAGCCTAAGATCTCCCTTCCGATTTTATTTTAATAGTAAGAAATATGATTGATTTCATATAATTTTTGGGTGACACATATTACCGACTACCAGGTGCTGAGCGTTGCAGTGAAGCACTTCAGAAGCTTAGCAAGAAATATGACATTGTAGTCAATATACAAGGGGATGAGCCTTTGATTGAACCTGAGATAATAGATGGGATTGTTAAAGCTTTGCAGGTTAGTCTAAGTTCTCCTCCTATATTCTTTTACCCCCATTCCAATTTTTCTTGCTATCTTCTTTGAGCATTTTCTAGAGTTTTTTGCTTTTTCTTTCCCCTCGGCATGGAGGCTACTGTGTGACTGGTTGAAGATCATGGTACAATGGGCTTTTATGATCTACCACATGAATGCTTCTTGATGAACTTTGTGAAGTGCGTTATAGTAAAAGAATTTATTTTGAAACATCTGGAGATTTAGTCATAATTATTTTGAAACATGTACACATATAGAGGTGCATGCAGAGGTCCCAAGCTTCCATGTGCGTTAGGAGAAAAGTTGATTTAAAATAGTTGTTCAATGCAATTTTAATTTGGGTTCTATTCAGTGTTAGAATTTTCTGATCTCCCCAGAGGGCATCATCTTTCTCATCAGAGTGCGAGAATCATATACTGTTCTTTATGGTTTCTTTCAATTTTGTCTTAATTCTTCAACCAATTTGCCAGTTTTGGCCTGCTGTCAAATGTTTTTAATTTCCTCGATCTTCCCATTTCTGTTCTCTCTTCCATGCTGTATTTTTACACTCTGATGCCATTTGAACTGCGCTGCAGAAACTGTTCTTTATAACCTTGGTTGTCATGATACTTTGTTGCAGTTCGTCTTATTTGAGTTACGCAAATAGTGAGCTATAGTAACATAACATTCAAAATATAACTTCATTTTCTTCACTTGTTTCTCTTTTAGTGTTACATGCTGATTTCATAACTTGCTAGTCAAATAGGCAAATGCCTAGAACATTTGGGATAGAGCTAGTATCCTCGTGACTCATTCTATTTTACATATTTAATTCTAGCGTGTTTATAGTTTGAGATAAGCAAAACAATTCCCGTATTTGCCATTGCTCTTTCTTTAATTGTTGTGCCACCAATCTCCCCCTCTCAAAAGATTTTTTTGTTGTGTGCCACGTAGAAGCAATGTATTTTCGAGTACAGTGTGTATGTGAGAGGCGTTCAATTCTTTGAAGCATTGTTGAAACATTGTGGGGGAATTAACAAATAAACAACTATGATAATGCAAATTAAGCATCTCCGGTTGTCCTACTTGATAGACTTCTATGTCTTCTGGCACATAAGACAATCTACTGCATATGCTTTTTCAGGGCTTGTTAATATGATGAGCATTATAAATTGTGTGGTTAATCTGATACGCAACACTGTGACTCTTGCAGTATTCTCCAGATGCTGTTTTCAGCACTGCAGTCACATCTTTGAAGCCTGAAGATGCTTTTGACCCGAATCGTGTGAAATGTGTCGTTGATAATCTTGGTTATGCTATTTACTTCTCCAGAGGACTCATCCCGTACAACAAGTTAGTTTCGATTCCATTTCTTTGCAGTTGTTTTTGCACAGTTCCATCTAGACTTGGTGAAGCTAATCAGTACATGATTGTCCAACCTGAATGACCCAAAGCAGGTCCAACCTGAGGCTGGAAATAGGGAATGCAGCTTTTAGTGAACCCTGAATTGACTTGGCCTGAAATCTTATTGGCCACTTGTGGTTGTGTTTTGTAGAACTCATTCAATAGGAAATCAGAACTTGACCTAACCCAAACCAGACTCCGCCTGAAATCGTGTCAACTTGAACATGACCCAACCTGAAATTAACGGACCCAAACACAAACCAAACAAATTATTCCTATTTCTAGTTTCTATGCTCTGTTACTAATGCCTATTTAATCTGATGCTTTATCCAGATCTGCGAAGGTCAATCCAAATTTCCCATATTTGCTTCACCTTGGTATCCAGGTACTAAATGGCCTGTTGACTGTGCCGCTCTAGTGTAAATGTATCTTACAAAGAACTCATAGAATCACTAGTTGCCATTTTTTCCCTCTTGGTTGATGGCAATTTGTTTATCATTTATGAGCAGAGCTACGATGCAAATTTCCTAAAAATATATCCGGAGTTGCCACCTACACCCCTGCAACTGGAGGAAGATTTGGAGCAACTCAAAGTTCTTGAGAATGGTTATAAAATGAAGGTATTTGGAACTTCTTAATTTTATATGTTCTAGTTGCTAGTTTTAATGCGTTACCTGCATGTTTAGTTATGCCCTGCATCATTTGTTACTTCAATTAGAAAATTAGGAGAACATTTAGCCTTTCCACTGATGCTTACCCTTCCTTATGTGTCTGCATCTTAATTAATACCCAATTATGCACAATCACATGAACTTTTCCTTAGTTCCAAGAAATGTCTTCAGGCTGCAAAATTACGTTAAGATACCTTGATGTTTTCATAATGTCATAGAAGAACCTTATTTTACAAATTTGGGTGAGGTGTTCTTGGACATTTAAAGATGCAAACATAGACTTTACCCTTGTTTCTGGAATGGGGGGGAGTAGGGTATAGTGCTAACCCTAGCAGGTTATTTAAAGGTCCTTTGCCGGAGGGGGGGGGGGGGGTGTCAAATCAGGCCAAGGTCCAATGGAGCCCAGAGCCACTGAGGCTCACCTTAAATTCTCTTCAAATGGGAAATTAGGTGATCCCAGGATTTGTGCCTGGGACCCGTGCTTGTGCTTTGCTGTAATTTTACTGAAAATTGATTTCTTTTCAAGCACTCTATAGTCAGATAAAGAACAATCTTTAATGACATACTGGAATTAATTTTCACAATCGAACATTTTTATCATAGCCAATTGATTGTGTGTTTACCCTGTTTTCCATAACATTATTGAGTTACAAGCTCTATTTCTTCTTTATATATCTCTAATTTGCAGGTTATAAAGGTCGAGCATGAAGCTCATGGTGTTGATGTTCCTGGTGATGTAGAGAAGATAGAAAGATACATGCGTGAGAGAAAGCTGTCCTAATTTACGGACGACTTGTCAAAATGCTGCAAAGAGCATAGAAAGCTGAATGTGAGCTTGTTCCGCATGCTTTTCCACACTTCAGATGATCAAAGTGAGAAGATGAAGTTCTTAAATCAGTGAATTATCCCAGCTTGTGCTTTCAATTTTGCTGCTTTAGCTGAATGTAAATCAGAGAGACAACATGAGTTGTGTGTGGACTGTAGAACGTCTTATAACTCTGTCCGTCAGTACACCCAGAAAGAGACATCACTTGGTCAATATACCTGGACAAGTGTTGAATAACAATGGTTCATTGGTGGAAACAGTCTCTCTTCAAAAAGGTGTAAAGCTGCATACTTATCCAACCTTGGCAGGGTCTACAGTAGGGTGTCTAGCACCGCTATTCCAACGAACAATTTTTAAGTTTCTGGTGAGCTTGTGTTCATGGGGCTGCTTCTCGCGTCACTTGATGATAGTGCATTTGTTTTCTTGTAGACATGGATTTTCTCTCCATCATCTTGCCTGTATACATTGGTTAAAGAAAGAAAAAAATGACAAATTGACAACGGGGTGTGAGTTTATCATGTTTTAATCAGTTTAAAGAGCATCCTTGAGCTAAGCCTAAGCGGACCTGGACTACTTTGTTCAAGTTGAGGTTAACCTCTACAGTACAAGACACCTTTATTTCATGCTACTTAGATGGTTATGGATGACTTTGATTATATTCTTATTAGAAAATTTCAACCTTTAATCTTTCTTATGACGAAACAATGTACAATGTGATTATAAACATCTTAGTTAACAAACCCTAAGGTCTCTAGCAGAAAAATGGAAAGCCAATAGAATTGATTGTTGATTCGATATCCAAACTTAGGTCCTCTACAGAAGCAATTAACATAACAGTCGTTAAACGTGTGTATGTTCCTTCTCCAACTTTTTTGATACAATCAAACACATAAAGGAGCTCAAAGGAACACTTAAGACTAATTTTCTCAAAGAAAAATAACAAATAAGGAAAACGTATCTCAGAAGAAGAAATAAAAAAAGCTTATCTAAGAATAACATAGTGATCTGTAAGCTGAACTTAATAATTGGTTGTATGAGCAGTGACCCAAGACATTTGGGCCGTATTTGACAAACAGTTGTTAGCTGTTAACTGTTTGTATTAACTGTTAGCTGTTGCCTGTTAGCTGTTTGAGTTAGCTGTTTGTCTTAGCTGTTTGAATTAATTGTTTGTTGAAAAACTGTTTGATAAAATCAGCTGTTTCTGATAAAGTTGTGAGACAAAACACTAAATTTTCAAAAAGCTCTTCCAAAAAGCTTATGGAATTAGCTTTTTCAAATTAGCTTTTTGGATGCAAAAAGCACTTCTAAAAAGCTCTTTCACCAAATATCGAGATTAGCTTTTTTACTTGATCAAACAACTAATTTTGATTTTTGAAGAATTTTTTGGTTAAAAAATTCTTCAAAAAATTGTTCGTCAAACACTCCCTTGGTCACTTTCAGCCCCTGGTTTTGTCCATTGCTCAATGGATTGAACCAAACTTATATAATACCAGTACTATTATATACCAAATACAGATGCCCTTTGGTAACGTCCAAGGGTCCTTTTCATGACATGCTCTGCTCTACTCTTTCTTATATACATGCTTGCCCACCTCTCTACTTTCTTTCCTTATGGACCCAGCTTCTTATCGGTCTTTTGGGATCAGTTTTCTCCTTGTTATGGTAAAATTGTCTGTATTTGAATCTTCCTGATCGTGTATAGGTGGGATTCAAATCGCTGAACACAACCCCCCCCCCCAAAAAGAAGACCCAACTTCTCGTTTGACTTTTGGAATCAGTTTTTTTGTTTGTCGAGGTAAAGCTGCTTGTATTTGGATCTTTCCAGTACTGCATAGGCGGGATTCACACTGGGTGTCTGTTAGATCAAAAAATGGCTTCATTTTCAGCCACCAAGCTAGGATCCTCACCACTGATCCCACCATCATCATCATCATCAAGAAGTAGGAGAGACATGGTGAGAATCATCAAGTGCCAGCAGTCCCAGGCGGCGGAGGCAGGGGTGGATGCGGCGAGGCTGGAGGCGCGAGTGGAGAAGAGAGAAGGGTACTGGGTGGTGAAGGAGAAGTTCAGGGAAGGAATAAACCCACAGGAGAAGCTCAAGATTGAGGAAGACCCCATGAAGCTCTTCACTGAAGATGGGATTCAACAGCTGGCTCACTTGTCGATGGAGGAGGTTGACAAGTCTAAGCATACAAAGGATGATGTTGATGTTAGACTCAAGTGGCTTGGCCTCTTCCATCGACGCAAACATCACTGTATGTAATTCATTCCATACACGCACATATACTGCCTTATGGCCGGTCTTTTTCAGTTTACCATGAGTAACCTATTGCTGATAAGTGCTAATCAGTGTCGACCAGTTTTCCTCGATACTGATCAATGCTAAAATAATAACGAATTTGAACACCTCTCACATACACATACTCAAACTACATGCCGTTAGTCACTATGTTTATGGTATTTTGCTAATATAATGCATTAATATACATTAATATATGGTATTTTGCTAATATATGCATTAAAGGAAATATACATTAATACGCATTAAAGGAAATTAATATGGTATTTTGCTAATATATACATTAAATATATGGTATTTTGCTAATGTATACATTAATTACTATGCTTATGATATGGTATTTTGCTAATGTATGCATTAATATACATGCCCCTGATTACTATGCTTATGATATTTTGCTAATATACTCCCTGAATTACTATGCTTATGGTATTTTGCTAATATACTATATTAATTATGCTTATGGTATTTTGTGAATATACTGCATTAATTATGTCAAATCGAAATCGGACAAATTAGAGAATTCATAAATTTGATCCATTTCTTTATTCATTTATCTTTTTGTCATATATATCTAGTCTATTTGGCAGGGCAAATCGGATAAAAGTAAATTATAGTTAAAATTAGGTTTAGACAACACAAATCGTGTAATGGATATAGTTGGGACCAATTCCCTCCCCCCCCCCCCCGGGTCCAAACTAAATTGACTTGTGCAGTACCTCATTTTTCCAGTTTGGAAATTTAGTATTAAACTGGACAACATGTCGCTAGAATTACATATATAACCTAAAGTAGAGTACTTTGCTAAAATTTGAATTTGCCTCCATGCCTCCTTTGTTATCTTTAGCTTTTTCATACCTTTTTGTTGAATTGGCAAATCTGTTGTATGTCCATGTATTTAATCTGAACTGATCATCTAAATTGGATAAGAAATCTTTTTTAAAAGATTAATGCAGGTGTGTGTTAGATCAATTGGTGAAGTCGGTTAGTCTGCTCAATTGGTGAAGTATGTGTCAATTGTTACTAAAGAAATGAGCTTGAAGTCCACCAATAGTATCCTTTGTGTCTCCATTTTGTGTAAAGGGGAAAAAATTGTGATTAGTGGCAACATATTCCTGGCTCACAATGGTACTTAAAATCAATGATTGCTCTTAGTTTAATTTTGCTAAACTCACACTAACAAAGTCTTTCTAGCTAATCACCCAATTAATCCCTCCCATGAAATTTGCATCAACTTTGATTGAACTAATTCTGCTAAAACGGAAACTATAGATGGAAGATTCATGATGAGGCTAAAGCTACCAAATGGGGTGACAACGAGCGAGCAAACACGGTACTTGGCTAGTGTGATAAGGAAGTACGGTAAGGACGGTTGTGCAGATGTGACTACGAGGCAAAATTGGCAGATCCGAGGGGTGGTCCTGTCTGATGTGCCAGACATCATCAAAGGGCTCGATGCAGTTGGCCTTACAAGTCTTCAGAGTGGCATGGACAACATTCGTAACCCTGTAGGGAACCCTCTTGCTGGGATTGACCCTGATGAGATCGTTGACACGCGCCCTTATGCTAATCTTCTGTCTCAGCTTGCTACTGCCAATTCACGTGGAAATACTGCTCTTACCAACCTGTATGCTCCCCTTCATTTCTTTCTTCGGTATATACATGCTAGTCTTCATGGTGAATGCATTGTTGTTACTATGTCTGTTAGCTATGAAACCATCAAGGCTATGCAATGGCAGTCGATCAAAAACTCGCAAATTTTTAGAATGGACACGCATATATACTAGAGTGGTACCAAAGAAAGTCAAAAGAGTCACGATAGTAAACACCCATATTTGATATTTCTGAAACTACTACTCCTTGGTCGTGATCATTTCTTTTGCCCTGCTTAATGTTTGTAAATCTGCTGTGGTTGTATTCTCGATCTTCATGCAGACAGCTTTGTTTCATATCTCTGTATGATTAAAATCAATGTTGATTTCACAGCATGTGACTTTTGAAGTAAATATCAGCGTTACTCATCCCGCACAAGGCTTAATTTTTCTCCTGTTTATTTCCATGCTTGGTTAATTAGGCCAAGGAAGTGGAACGTTTGTGTCATTGGCTCCCATGATCTCTATGAGCACCCTCACATCAATGATCTTGCATACATTCCTGCTATGAAGAACGGGATATTCGGGTTTAATTTGCTGGTTGGAGGATTCTTTAGCCCGAAAAGATGTGAAGAAGCGATCCCTCTAGATGCTTGGGTCTCAGCAGACGATGTCATCCCAGTTTGCAAAGCTGTTCTTGAAGCTTATCGGGACCTTGGCAGTAGGGGCAACAGGCAAAAGACCAGAATGATGTGGCTTATTGACGAGCTGGTAAGTACAACAAACAAAGCAATCTGATTTTTTTCTTGCAGTATCCTTCTAGACTTGTAGTCTCGCTCATTTATCTAGTATACTATGTTGTGTCGAATACAATACTCCCTTTTCCCCAGTCAAATAGACATCTTTTTGCCAAGTTGTTTACCAAAAACTATTGTGCAAAAAGTCAGTCGACGAACACGCAAATTTTCAGCTGTTGCGCGGACACTAGGCTCTTGCTAGTTCAAGTTTGATTTCCATGGCCTAGTGCAAAGTAATGCAAAATATATATGTCGGTGTGCGTCATCTTTTCTAATGGCAGGGCGTAGAAGGATTCAGGTTGGAGGTGGAGAAGAGGATGCCAAACCAAGTACTTGAAAGAGCAGCACTCAAGGACTTGATTCAGAAACAATGGGAGAGGAGAGACTACTTTGGTGTCCATCCTCAGAAGCAAAAAGGCCTGAGCTTTGTGGGCCTCCACATTCCTGTGGGCCGAGTCCAGGCCGATGACATGGACGAGCTCGCTCGCTTGGCTGATGAGTATGGATCAAGTGAGCTCCGGCTTACAGTTGAGCAGAACATAATCATCCCCAATGTGGACGACTCCAAGATGGAAGCCCTCCTTAAGGAGCCACTTTTAAGCAAGTTCTCACCTAAGCCACTCATCTTGATGAGGGGGCTAGTGGCTTGTACAGGGAACCAGTTCTGTGGGCAAGCCATCATCGAGACCAAGGCTCGAGCACTCAAGGTGACCGAGGAGGTTCAAAGGTTCGTGTCTGTGAGCCGGCCAATCAGGATGCACTGGACTGGGTGCCCCAACAGTTGTGGCCAGGTCCAAGTGGCTGATATCGGGTTCATGGGTTGCATGACTCGCGATGAAAATGGGAAGCCCTGTGAAGGTGCTAATGTTTACGTGGGAGGTCGGATTGGGAGCGATTCGCACCTAGGCGATGTCTACAAGAAGGCAGTTCCATGTAAGGATTTGGTGCCTGTTGTTGTGGACCTTCTGATCAACCAGTTTGGGGCTGTTCCAAGGGAAAGGGAGGAGGCTGAACTGTAGGTGGAAAATACCACTAGTAGCCAACTTGCCCTGTTTTTATTTTCCTGCATTTATTGTGCTCAGTGTATACATATTTGAGAGAGAGCTTTGAATTTTTGCTTTTTTAAAGAAAAAGACTGATATACTAAAATCAATCTCAAATGCAAATCCTATCTTTTCCAGCGCGCCTATAGCTAGCTTTTAGAAGGAAGGGCTCCTATTTACATATTATTCTATATGATAGTAAAATAACTAGTGTACAAGGATCACTCGATACATGAAATTTATATATGTTATTATATATTGAGAAATTTGATAATTCTTATTATGATAAATATATTTATATAAATATAATGTAATACTTCCTAACAGCCATAGATTAATAATTCTTCATTAATAGCTGTAATTATTATTGAAAATATTAATTTCATGAGATTTGAAATTAGGGTTGTATAGTATTTATAAGATGATAAAATATCAAGATTTAAGACAAATTCTATAACAAAAGATAATTAATAAATGCTAACTATTCTAATTATCCTATGCCAACTAAGCACTTATTAGAAAAATCATTAACTTATATATTCCATATGTTAATATGAACAAAACAATCTATGTTATAAGCCAACAAAATGCCAGATACATAATTAACTTGTATATTCCATACTTTTACATTAGCAAAACAATTTATGTCAGAAGCCAACAAAATCATCGAACACATTCAGCTTATGGCTAAATTTACTGCCATTCCACTGGTGGGCTGTTGCATATGTGAACAAGAATGTGAAATGTTGCATCTTAAAGATTTGTGCAATGAGTATGGGTAGCTCTATTCAAATAAATAAAATTCTTGGAAAAATTGAATCGACTTGTATTCAAAATACAGAAGTTTCAAATAGAACAATTATCCCCAACATTGATTGCGGACTTCCAGCCACAAAAATATCAACTCTGTTTTACAATAGTTGTTTTTCCAAGTTTGTCTATGCATGACACCCATCTCACTGCATTTTTACTTTAACAAGCTCCAAAAAGGAGAGCCCTTGGTGAATCTGTGTCTCCCAAGAAATATATACATGAGATTGCAGGTAAATCAATCTCGAATACCCAACCCAAATAACAAAGAAAATAATTATAAACTTGCATACTCAACCCAATCCCCATGTACAACACTAGAGAGCTCACTATTGCTTCGATCTCCTTCGAGTGAAGAACATGAAGAACCTTGGAAAGAATGACCGCTTCTTTTTCTTTATCGTGTTGCTCTGCCCCAATGTTCCCTTTGGGCTTAACCCATCGGCCTTTGGGCTTGGCCCATCGACAATTGGGCTCATCACATCGGCCTTTGGGCTTGGTCCACCGACACTTGGGCTTACCCCATTGGCCTTTGGGCTTGGTCCACTGACACTTGGGCTTACCCCATCGGCTTTTGGGCTTGGCCGTTCAACCTTTGGGCTACAGTACTGTGTTAGCTGCTCCAAAGTCTTCAGGCCTAGCCCTTGTCCATATGCAACGAGGGGTGAAGAAGTTTCTACTACTTTTTCAATTCTAAGTCCCTCTCCCATGGAAGGATCGACACCCTTCAATCCTTGTACATCCTCATTTTTCTTCCTGGGACTACTGACTGAAACTTGAGCTAATTCTGCAGCTTTTCGTCGTAGTTCATGTTCAGCCCTCCATTTCCTCAACTCCTGTTCTACAGCCAATTTCGCTTCCTTAGCCTTTTCAGCATTCTGCAGGGCAATTCTTACCGCTTCTTTTCTTTCTTCCACCTCTCGGCCTACCTCTTCCAATTGCTTCAAGGATTTGGACTTGGAATCTTTCACAGCATCAAGCTTAGACAATGCAGCAGTTACCTTCATGTTGGCTTCCTCCTCTGCTTCATGGGCACGCTTGCTTAGCTCATGGTACTCTTCTAAATATAGTGCAAATCCATCATCTAAGTCTTCTTCGTCATTGGAAGTTTGAGTCGATTCACTTGTTTTAAGAGCTTTGGTTGCATCTTGTGCTAATTTCTCTGTAGCTTGGACAACCTCAATCTCTTTTTGAGCTGCAAGAAATCGTCTCTCTATGGTATTAACTGCAACTTTCGCCTGCTCTGCGTCATCTTCTGCCTTCTTCAGCTCTTCATGAGCCAATTCAGCAGCAGATTTTGCCTCACCAGCCTCCTGAGATGCTTGCTGTAGTTTCTCACTAGCTTCCTTCTCCTCTGTTTGAAGTGCAGCTATTTCTAACTTGATCCTCGCCAACTCAGCTTCAAGAGAAGAAACTGTTGCTGAAGCAGCCCCTTCTCTTTGCTTTAGGTTGGCAAGTTCTGACTCTTCTTGCTCAAGCTCTGCCTTCAAAGACGTGGTTGCCACCTTTAAACAATTTACTTCATCAGTTGCTTTCTCGATACTAAACTTCAAGTCTTTGAGTTCTTTATAGGCAGCAGCAACTGCAACAGGCATCCCAGCATCAATTTTGTCCCCATCCTTTTCCTCATTCACTTTTGCGTCCATATATGCCACTAATTCACCTTTTAACTCCTTCAGTAAGGAGGATGCCTTGTCAACTTTTGATTTTAGATCCTTAGCTGATTCAATTTGCTTGTTTAAGTTCTCAAGATCATCTTCTGCTTGCTTCAGATCATTATCACATTTCAAAATGTCTTGTTCCTTGGCCATAACCACTGCAGCTCTTTTTCTTTCATCCTCCAAGTGGATAGCTCGCTCAGATTCTAGTGATTCCTCTATTGCAATTAGCTCTACTTTTAGTTCCTCTACCCTTTTTTCCAGCTCCTTTGAAGCTGAGATGGCCTCTTCAGCTTTCTTTTCAGCAGCTTCTTTCTCACTTAATAAAATAGCATATTCTTTCTGTAGACCTTCCAACTCGTCTTTAACAGCTTTGAGGTCAGTAACTGCAGCTGTATACCGAGCTTTAGCCACCTCAAGCTCTGTCTTCGCTACCACGCTAGCCTCTTGGGCAATCTCCAGTTCAAACTCTTCCACTCTTTGTTGAACAAGTTGACAATCCTGTTTTGCCTGACGCTCTTCTGTTTGTGCCCTTTCAAGATTCCGTTTCAAGTCCTCAATGACCCTGTTAATGTCTTCCAAATCCTTGAGCATTTGGTTCTTTGATTGTTCGGCGATCTCAGCCTGTTCCCTGTATTGCAGGATCTCCTCTTGGACCTTCTCAAGTTCCTGTTCAATGACTTTGCTCCTCTGCATATCCAGATGCAAACCTTTCACTTAGCTCGGAATTCAATATTTGAAGTTAAAGTTACGTGGTCTACAATCTAAGCCTAATGGTAGAAAATGGCATCTGTAAGGCTCTGTTTGGACCTTAGAAAATTTGGTGGAAAGAAAAAAAATTAGGAAAGTTACTTTTTTTCTTGTGTTTGGTTTAGAGAAAATCACAAAGAAAAAAATATGGAGGAAAGTTTGGTGGAAAAATTGTTAGAAACAAGTGACAAAATTTTCCTCATAAAATTGTGAGGAAAGTTTGAGGAAAATTTCCAACCTTCTCCAACCTTGTATTGTTTAGATGGCATCAAAATGATTTAAGTAGTTCATCAATATTCAAATTTCTCATCCAAATTCTTGTATTTTTTCCTTGATCCAAACAAGAGAAAAAACTCATTTTCTTCCTACTTTTTTTCCTTCATATTTTTTTCCTTCAACTTTTCTTTCCACCAAATTTTCCAAGGACCAAACGGAGCCTAAAGGTTGCACATGACCGGAGAAAAAGGAAAAAAAAAAAAAAACCATTCGAAATTAAGCCAATGCCTTAGAATGATGTCCTAGCTACGTGAGTTGTGGGAAGTCAAACATACAAAAACTTACCCTTCATTGCAAGAGCCTAATCCTGTTGGATCTCAACACTTAAGATCTTAAAAGTCATAAATGCAAACTGCTCAACACCCCCCCCCCCCCAAAAAAAAAAAAAAACCCAAAAACCACCAAGGAGAGAGAACATGATAGACTGACAAGTGCTTTAATACAGTATAAAACTAAGCTGACAGTTTGCCAAGCAGTAACTCTTCAACTGTTAGGAAAGTTGACTGATGACCAGAGAAAAATAAAGGCAAAAAAAGTAACATAAATTTTGCTTGCCTTCACCTCCACAGCGTGAACTTTGTGAGCCTTCCAGTCAACGATGCCTCCAAACTTAGAAACTGCTGCTTTCACTGACTCAAATGGTGCTTTCGTATCGATGTGGATTCTGTTCATTCCCTCCTCTTCAGACAGGTTAGATGGGCTTATAGAATCCACACTTCCAACCGAAGCGTCCACAGGGGAGGAACCTTCATTGACTTTGGTAGAAGTAGCCTCAGGGGCAAACTTCTCAGTTTCTGAAGTGACATAATTGAGGTTACAGAAGTCATGTGCAAAAAGAGAAGAACCTAAAAAAGAAGAATGAGCTAGAACAATAATGATTCAGAATCATTTTGTCAAAATAAAACAGTTATGATCCATAACAAATTACATAATTCACATGAAATCCACTATTTCTATAATGGAAGATAACTTTGAATATTCGCCATCAACCTCAAGTGTTCTGCTTCTTTCATTCTCAAGCACGCAATGCTGTAGGTACTAAAATTTAGCTCAAAAGTGCATCTCAAATAGAGGTCTTGAGAGACTTACTGTTCTATCACTTCCACGCAATCACACTTAACTATTGGCAACTCGTTATATGTGCCACAAAAAAGAAATGCAGTCCCAGTTAAAGAAAAAGGCAATTGTTACGTTCATAGATAAAGAAAACCATGACATTCCTTCTCTGTCTCTTTTCTGATGTTAAAAGAGAAAGTCACTAATAAATAAGCACATATCATCTTTGACAGAAATCACTTTGGGCCAAAGAACTAACATCATTACGTTTTCTTTGAAAAACGAAAAAAGTGGCTGTTATATCTTCCTCAATGAATGCCTTATATTGAATAACATCTACTAAATCTCACACAAGGTCATAGTTAAACTTCTATTGCATGCTATCTAGAAAATTTTACAAATGCTAGCCTAGTGAGACATTATTATTCAGATAACATATCACATATTGTCATCCAACTTATCTTAAATAGAATAATTTCGATGAATGAATATTGTTTAACCTGTTAAAGTAACATGCGTTAATTCAAATAGTTTGGATATTATCCCTTTTAAGTAAAGTCTCGGGTAGAGCTGGGAAAATCTGACTCGACATTATAACACGACACGAACCCGACCCGAAGTTACTGAGAGAAACACGAACCCAACCTGACCCGACCCGAACCAATTTCAACCCGAAGTCGACACGATTTGAACGTTTAGCGTGAAAACATGTTATTTTTGAATCTTAGACAAATCTAAGCTATTTTCAAAGTCGACACGAAATTGACCTGTTTATTAAATGGGTCGACCCGACCCGACCCGACCCGACTCGACCCTTTTCCTAGCTCTCGTCTCGGGGTTGATTCTAATTAAGCGAAGGATAAAAAAACCCAAAAGATTATGCCTCCTGATAATTTCTGCTCTAGCAAGACCTTTATACCATATATGAATCCATAAACGTGATTTTATGTATATATATATATATATATATATATATATATATATATATATATATATATATATATATACACACACACACTATTTAATCACATCCGAATAAATGTGCGTAATGTCTCTACCATTCATACTCCCGAGATAAAGTTCACAAGCATGATAAATTAGGTTAATTTGTATGACAAGCAATAAGCCACACTCCTACTGAAAAATACTTGGTTGGAAGGTCAAGTGTTGCATCTCCCACGCTCTCCACCCGGGTTTGACTTGGGAGAAACGTATATGTTGTGATTTGTGCACAGCTATGCAGTTGGGCTTGTTGGCCTGGGTTTTGGAGCCAAAGTAGTTTCCCCCCTCCCCGGCCGGTTGTGGCCCATTGGTGACCCCTGAGATAGGGCCTAATGGATTGGGCATGTTTACCTTTGTAAAAAAATAAGATAAGCCACACTCCTGGTAGAACTTTTTTGGAAGCATTTCAAGAAAATATAAATACCCTTTTTGTTCTAAAAGACCCAAAAACTCAAACTCCTCATGATACTTTGTAAAATATTAAAAGCCCTCAAGTTTGGAAAAGTGACAAAAGTCACAAAACAAAGATTTTATAAAAAGGGCATATCATTTAGGGGCATGTTATTTTCTCCGTATTATAAATACTTGTTATCAGCATTCAACAACTTTCAGCATAATTAAGCACTGTTAAGTACTTATTGAAAATAACTAGCTATATTTTTTTCAACCATTTAGCATGTTTCATCATGATCAAATGTGTTTCATCATGTTTTAGCAAGTCAGCAACTTTCAGCATGTTTTAGCAACAAATACCAATAAGTACTTTCATAAGTCGAAAAAACATGCCCTAAACCTGACTTGATGCTTAGCAAACCGACCTAATTCTGGTAAAGCTCGAAGTTAGCTCTATTTAATTACAATCCACCTAGCTTAATGTGAGCTACAACGAAATGTTTGCATTTTTTTTCTTTAAAAACGCATATATTTTGATTAAAAATGCAAAAGGTTTATACAACATATGCATTTACATTTTGCAATAAACGAATTTTTGTGCTTTGGAATCCAAATATTTTTTAGGGCAAGAACTAACAATATTTTTTTAAAGAAAAACCACCCACCAAAAAAAATAAAAATAAAAAGAAAGATACTACAAAACCAATTTTGTTGAGTTTAAAATGATACCTGAAGCTAAGTCGCCATTCTCCATTTGCCCTTCAAAATAACTCTCAGAAGCAATATTTAAATCTCTAGCTGATTGTACAGATGTGCCAGATTCAAGATCTAACCCTTGTTGCAATGAATGTTCTGCCAAATTTTCATTTTCCTTGATTTCATGGGTGGCAGATTCATGATCTAACCCTTGTAGTTGTTGCAATGAATCTTCTGCGAAATTTTCATTTTCCTTGAATTCATTGGTGGCAGATTCATGCTCTAACCCTTGTAGTTGTTGCCCTGAATCTTCCAGCAAATTTTCATTTTCCTTGATTTCATTGGTGGCAGATTCATGATCTAACCCTTGTAGTTGTTGCAACGAATCATCCACCAATTTTTCATTTTCCTTGATTTCATTGGTGGCAGATTCATGATCTAACCCTTGTAGTTGTTGCAATGAATCTTCCACCAATTTTTCATTTTCCTTGATTTCATTGGTGGCATCAACAATTACACTGCCATTAATTTCACCATTTCATTAATAATTTCAACATTAATAAGCAATGAACTAACGATAACAAAGGGCATACGAATTAAAAACTACCTTGAAGATTGGGGGATGAACTCCTCAGATTGAGCCATTTACTCAAGGATTCTATTGTTCAATTTCTTCACTCGCAACAAAATACGAAAAAGATCGTTTCTCAGAAGACCAACAAATAGCTAAACATGACCTTATCAATATCAAAATCTATGGCCAGAACCCTAGGCCCCAGAACGCTAAATTGGGCTCATAAACTTGCTCAAATTTAGCAAAACATTGATCCCCAAATGTCGAGCTCAAATGGAAGAAAATCCCAGTTGAACTCTGCATAAAATTCAAAGCCCGAGAAATTTCAATATCAGAACATCCACAAGAAGAGCATTCAAATGACAAATTTGTGGGCAGTATCGGTAGGGATTTCGTTAAATTTTTTTCCCCTAATTCCTTGGGAAAAAAGCAATTGGATTGTTATGTAAAATTAGGGCTTTTGGAATCAGTCAGGGGGGCTGGAATTGGGGAGGAATTTTGTTGGAGATGATCTCTCTATCTCTCTTGAGCTCCCCCCTCATCACCTACTTTTTCGATGTATAAGACCGGGGGGAGGGGGGGAGGAGAGAGAATGCCACAAAATAGCAGAGAAATTGATGGGATAACTTTAGGATTCAATCAAAACGGAAATTCCGAACAACCGGTAATTTGTCATTCGGATTCAAAAATAAGCTCAAATTAGACAGGAAGAAGTTCCTCTGTTCCCGTCCCCCCCCCCCCCCCCCCCCCCCCTCTTCTTTGCATGGTTCTTAGTTCGTACCCCTTTTTTATTACCCGTTATGGTGGAGCCTGCGGGGCTGGGTTTTTCTTCCTCCCAGCCTCTCTCAAAAGGGCCCCAAGGGTGGATGGATATTTTGAAGTTCTTGGATCACTTATTCTTATGTTCAGGTCGACTCATTCCGATCCATTAATTCACGTAAAAAGTCTGATGCGATTATTTTATTATTGGATTACTTATGATTCATTCAGTTCACTTTGGTAGTGATTAAATCGTAGTTCAATACAACCTGTTATCCACCCTTATTTAGACGGACAAATTTGACCCATGTACAATTACTTGATATGAATAATATGGATCTACACACAAGCTATAACCCAAGTACAATTTAATAGTTTTTTTTTTTTTTTGAATCTCGAATTAACTTGATCTAACCAAATGTATTTCATATATGGCCGACTAGGGCATACAGCAGTCCTCTATATCTATGCGGCCCAACCCAAGTTACAAATACAAACAAAAGGCCTACCCAACAGAAACATGCGGAGCTCAAGAAAATTGAACAAAAAGCAGAAAAGTATATTTTTGCATGAATATCTTTAGTATAAAAGATACTGAGTAGTGATCAAGAGTTTAGTTTTAGCTATGCATGTCCTTGGTTCAAAACTGAGCAACAACAAGTTGCTAAGGTTTTTTTATAATTAAAAAAATACCTTCCTATCTTTTTTTTATTAATATTACTATTTTTTGTAGCATTTCTTTTGTGTTTTTTTAAATATAGTGTATCAGTCAACGTTTAGTTTTTAAACTATTGTCCACATTAGGTTAACCTTTTGTATAGAAAAAGTTAATCTATGTCTACAAAATAGAACTTATGTTAGTAAAGTTCCATTATTCACGAAAAATTCTTAGTGCTTTTTTAATATTCTATTACTACGAGTTTGGTTTTAAATTAAATTTTGTCCATCAAAAATTTTTTACTAAATAGCAATCTATAATTCATCAAAAACCAAGTATTAATAAAGAAAAGGCTATAGTGTTAACAAAAGTTGTACGCATTGTTCACAAAAATCAACATAATCTTCACAGAATGGACAACTATTGTTCGCAAAAATAAAACTTATGCGAGATAATATTATTCACAAAATTGAACCAAACATTAACAGTTAAAACTTACAATTATAAAGGTTATTGTATTGTTCAAAAAATCTTAACTTATTGTTCATAGAAGTGCTTTGAGTTAAGACATTCCAAGAAAAACGTCAATGATTTGTTATGACTCTCATTATTTGCAAACCAAATACAACTCAAATCTTTCCAACAAAGTTGCCCTTTTTTGATAGTTACAACATAAGTTAAAAAATGACTGATATATGGTAAGTTAAACCATAATTCTGAGCTAATATGCCCCATCAGATGTCAGCTAATTCACGCACAAATCAGACAATACATTTATCATCTAGTTATGCTGAGAATTGGAATCTGTAACTAAATTCGTCTCACGATTAGTACAAGATACGCTTATAGTGATTGTCACTGTACGACAACCACCACAATTAAGTAAATCTAGACCGTATATTTGTTTTTCCATGATCTAAACCGTTGATTTTTTTTTAAATGAGCCAAAATATATTATAAAAATTATAAAATATTTATAAATTTGGAGTAAAATTTATTCTCCCTCTTGAGCTTTTTAGAAATTTAAATGCTCGGGGTGACTTTTTAAATATTTCAAAATTATGGCCAAATAATTTTACAAAAAATTATCGATTCTGTATAGAGTTATACAAAATAGAATATATAGGACGAAATTTTTTCTTAGGTCCATAAGGGTTAGAAACAAGAGAGAATCTTGAGGTAGTCAAATTTTTCTTCTTACTTTTGTCCCACTTTTTAGATTTAATACTACTTGCATAAAACTTTGAAAAAATATTACCAATTATAGTATTTAAATCAATAAAGTTGAGGCAATATTGAGAAGAATTATCAATGAAATTTTTTACTTCATTTTTCTTACTCATTGGAGTTGATAAGTCTTGAATATTCTTTTTGAACTCATGCTCTTCTTGATCTTGCTTTTTCACTAACTCTGTATGGGACTCACTTTTGTCATCACCATTCTCCTCATTTGTAATCGTTTCAAGATCTATAATTTCTTCATTAGATCCATAATGATAACAAAGATAATCCCAAATATCTTTGGCACTCTTATAATAAAAAACTGATTCACAAATATCAATAAAAAGACCACAATATAGCATATTAATGGCTCTAGAATTTCGGGACATCATCCTGTAATCCTCGTTGGTAAACTGATCCTTCGATTTTTCAATGACAATGGAATCTTTCTTGATAATCTCTCAAAGATCTAGATCTTTGTGCTTAACATAGAGTTACATAATTTCCTACCAACGAAAATAGTTAGTACCCATAAAAAGAGGTGGACAATCAGAACTAAAATTATAACTAACCATGAAATCGAAGCTATTAGACGGTTAAGTCTTAAGATAATAGCATCCGCTCTGATACCAATTGAAGACTCAGATCACCCTAGAGGGGGGTGAATAGGGTGATCACAGAAATTTAAAAAAAGATTAAAAACAAGAACAGAAATTAAAATGAGACAATACACCGTGATATTTTAACGAGGTTGGGCCTCAATTAGGCTTAGGTCCCTGCCTAGAGTTATCCAACTCTAGGATTCAATTCTCTACTTCTTTTATTAAGATGAACTCTCATAATCTCTTAGAACTACCTCACTCTAGAGATCCCAAGTACTTAAATCAGCCTCTTAATTTAAGTATGAGGGAGTTGTGGCCTCACACCAACTCCTAGGTTTACTCCTTAATAAAGAATCTTCAATACACTCACAACTTTTGATCGTAAAATAATACTCAGTATAATAGTTCAAAGTATATGCTCAAACGATGTTTTTTGTACTGCCTTTTCTGTGTCTATTTCTCCCTCAGTTTGGCCATTATTTATAAGCTTCAGCACTCGTCCACCAAATATGGAAGTTCTGCCCAGGGTATGCTGAAATGGCATTTCAGGCCCTTCATTTCTACTCAGCTGTTGCTGTTTTGATTTTCTTGCCTTTCTTGTCACGATTTGGGCTAATGGGAGTCTGCACAATATCTTCTAAAAATATGGCAGGAAAACTTCCTAGAATTAAGAAATAATATTACCTTATTTGACTCATATCATATCATATCTTTTCATCATGGTAAGCATCAAGGGTGAGGATAAAATCATGGTAGATTGCTTAATTTGAATACTCAAATTTTGAATTTCAAATTTTGAATCAGCTAAGTAATTTACTTGATTGATTTTTCAATTAATTAATATCACGCATATATTTTCCTTAAGCAACCATACGTTATCTCCTCATGATTTGGCAAAGCAATAATTTCCTTTTTCCAATTCTTGATCTGGATAGCATGTACACTTATATTTGAGCATATATCTTCAACTCAAATAATTATTTTGTTTGTTATCATCAAAATCAATATATGACTCTTAGAGTCAACACTTGCTAATTGCCAAAGTAATTAGGCGTTTTGGCATTCTAAAAATAGATGCTCTGCAGTTTCAATAGTACCATTGCAATGAGGGCAGAGAGGGTCAGTATCTACCCCTAAGGAGCAAATTCCCCCGAGTAGGACGGGATGCATGACATAATTGCCAAAGGAAGACTTTAAGTTTAGGCATAGTGTCTAACTTTCAGATCCAGCTAAATTTCTAGGACTGGGATTTACGCAGATCCAGTCCATGGGCAGCCCATGTTGGAGTTTTAGTGGAGAATTCTCCACTTCCGGATAGGCCCCAATAAATGGAATCAAGAATGGGGTTATTTGGAAGTGGTGTTGCCAAAATCACTTGAAGATAGGATTGGTTAACTAGTCCCTGTAATTTAGTAATATCCCACGCTTTAGAAGGTAAGATAAATTTTGAAACTTTAAGAGAATTGTCAATGCTGGAAATGTCGGTGACTTTCATACGTTCAGCAAGACAACAATTGCCACGCCAACAATCTAACCATAAATTAATATTTGTTCTATCACCAACTTTTCATTTGATTCCTTCACGGAATTGTTAACGGTTTCTTAGGATACACTTCCACACCTATGAGTCAAATTGTCAAGGCTTGACTATGAAAAAGTTTTTGTTGATAGGATACTTAGCCATCATTTGCTCCGTCCAAAGACATTGCTAATTGAAAAGTTTCCATATTAGTTTGCTTAAGAAAGCACTATTAACAGCCTCTGTCTTTCTGATGCAAAGGCCTCCTGATTACTTAAGTCAACAAATTTTATTCCAGGAAACCATTGGTAATCCTTTATTACTGTCAGATTTCTTCCAAAAGAAACCACGGCTAATTTTGTCGATTTTCCTACTAGTCACATTCGGCAGTTGAAAGCATTGCATAGTATAGGCAAGCATGGATTTTAAATTTGTCTGAATTAATGCTACTCTACCTGCTTTAGAGATATTAGCCATTTTCCAATTTTGGAGTTTGACTGTTGTCTTATTCGCCAATTCAGAAAAAGTCTCGCCATTTGGTCGTTCCTTGAAAATTGGGCAACCCAAATATTTACCCAAATTATCTTATGCTTGATATTAAAGACAAAGGGGACTATTTGTCTGTTATGTGAATTCGCATGTTTTGAAAAGGTTGCAGATGATTTCTGAAAGTTGATGAGTTGTTCTGACTTTTGATAGAAGCTATTCAGAATGGCACTAAGTGTCTGGCATGACTCAAGATTGGTTCGACAGAAAAGGAAGTACATCATCTGCGAACAAAAGACATGGTAATTTATTCGCTTGGGGTGCAATTTTGAATCCTATTCCGCTTTTCTTCTTTATAAGTTCTGCTCGAAGCTCTCGCGTTAACACTTCCATGATAAAGGATCTCCTTCCCGTAATCCTCTGAATGAAGTGAAAAACCCCGATACTTCATCATTCACAATGACCGAGTAAGATACTGTGGTAACACATTGTTGGATCCAATTAATCCATCTTTGATGAAAACCTATTTTTTTTAGACTTTCAAATGGGAATTTCCATTCCACTCTATCATAGGCTTTTTCCATATCAAGTTTGAGTGCAACCCAAGATTTCTTCCCTTTCATGGAATTGAATTTGTTGATGATCTCATGTGCTAATATAATGTTATCATGGATAGATCGATGTGGAACAAAGGCACTTTGAACGGGGTTGATAATGTTTCCAAGAAGTGGCCACATTCTGTTCACCAGAATTTTTGCGATGATCTTATAGAGCATATTACATAAACTGATTGATCGAAATTGTGCTGTCGATGTGGGATTATCGACTTTAGGAATCAAAGCGATAACAGTGTGATTAATTTGCTTTAAAAGTTTCCCTTCCTGGAAGAAGGACTTTACTGCCTCACAAACATTATTATGAATAACATGCCAATAGTCTTGAAAGAAGGCTACATCGAATCCATCAGATCCAGGTGCTTTATATTTATCCATTTGAAACACTGCCTCCCTGACCTCCTTATTTTCAACAGGTTTAATCAGATTCATGCTATCTTCCAAAAAGATCTTTGTGGGGAGGTCAACCATAATTGAATATGGACCACGCATTTATTTAAAACGTAATTTGAAGTCGTTAACAAATAGCTTTTGAATATCTGCAGTATCATCAATCCAGACCCCTGATGAGTCTTTAATTTTGACAATAGAATAGCGCGTTTTTCTATTTTTCATCGCTTGATAGAAATAGCGAGAATTTCTATCTCCGTTAACTAAGCAATCTTTCCATGCCAGTCTTCCCCAACATTTTTGGTTGAATAAGTGCATTTTTTCACGTTGCTTAAGTAGTCTATAATGCCAGTTATTGAGACGAGCACTATTAGGCTGTGCCACTAGTTTTTGTTCAACATGTAGTAGTTTGTCAGCATTTCTTTCGAGCTTTTGCTTAAAATTGTCAAATGTACTTTTACTCCACGTTTTGAGATCAAGTTTCACCTTTTTCAATTTTTGTGTAATACAATACATTGGCGTGCCTGGTAGAGACATTTTCCAAATACGTTTAACTATGCAATGCATATCGTGATATTGGGCCCATGAATGTTGATATTTGAAATTTGTGCCCTTTCTAAGAGGATGAGCGGGTTCGGTATTATAGACGTAAGAGTGGTCAGAGCAAGTGAATGGACCATTAGTTACAAAATAATTTGGGAAGAGTTGAAAACAATCCTCTCTAAGGATAACTCTATCTTGTTTTTCATCCATGAGCTTGCCGTGTAGAAATTTTTTCCATGTGAAAATCCGGCCTTGGACATTAGCATCATGACCTTCACAATATGTAAGAAAGTCATTTAGTTATTGCATTTTAGAGCCACACAGCTGTGTACCTTCAATTTTTCAGAGGGGTGTAGCATTTCATTGAAATCGCCTAGAATACACCACGGCAGTGTTACACTCTCATGAAGTTTTTTGAGATAATTTCAAAAAGTAGGTTTTTTGTGATTTTGGTCCAGTGCATAAACTACTGTGACTACACACTGCTTATTAGTATTTTTTTCAAATATAGAACAATGAATTGCTCGATGTTCTTTGGTGATAATGTCAAGATAATCTTTGTCATCTTTCCAAAGGAGCCGTATCCCGCCCACATGATTTTGAGGTAAAATGAAATCATAGTTATGAACCCTAGAGTTCTAATGATTCGCCGTGCATTTTGTTCGTTAACCATGGCCTCAGTCAAAATAATATATTAGGATTAATAGTTCCATTAATAAAGCCAACCTCAAGTTGGAGTTGGGCTTTTTTAGCACCTTGAACATTCCATATAATTATTTTCATTAACCAAAATAGATGGGTAACCTTTTTTTCAGTGATAGCCTATAGCTTTGTCTAGTGACTAATTGAGAATCTACCGATGGTTTACAAGCCAATGGTTTATAAGCCAATAATCGAAGATCCACCAATGGTTTACAAGCCACGTGAGACTGTCCAAAAAAATAGTGTTGATGCAAAGTCTCACTAAATTCTTTAAAACAATACATATGCCATCCAACAGTAGATAGAGGATGGCGGCATTCCTTAATATAATGCTAGCATAGTTCACTAAAACTGTCAAGACATATAGCTGAGAATAATTTCTGTTGCATAATAAGAGATAGAATGAGTATATTGATTCCAAGGATCGGTCGGTAATATGGCCTTCGGAACAAGTGAATCTGCTTTGTTCCACTCACCAATACATGTACAGTTCACTAATACATTGTCAATATGCAACACCCTAACGTAGCATTTGGTTGGATGCAATGCAATTAGGTGGTAATGCAATCAATAATGTAATATAATGGAAATAAAATGTAATGCAATAGTGATTGCATTACCACGTTTGGTTGGTTATAAACTAATTGCATAAGGTAATGTAAATACCATTCCATTACCATATTTGGTTAGCTATCTAATATGTAATCGAATCAACTTTGCATCCAACTTTTTTTAGAAATATTTGTTTCGCCAATTAAATACTATTTCAAACGTAAATACTAAATTCAAACAAAATTACAAGAAATAAAAGGACTAATTCAAACTTAAATGCTAATTCAAACTCAAATGCAAAATTCAAACTTAAATACTAAACTTAGTAATTGTTTCACCAATTTTGAAAAAGTGATGACCCAACATTAAGCATAAACATAGATGAGAAGTTGCAATAACCACAAATATCTAAACTACATAGCATAGGTTTTATAATGTTCCGTCACATTAAAAGTCCAACAGCAAGAGAGGTCTAAATATCCCCTCGAAGAAGAGCTTCCACCCACTCTTTCCTTTCGGTATCAGGGATACTGAAAAATACATATACGCTCTTCGACTCGGATGTAATTTTTCTTGCCGCTTGATGCCTCTCCATGGTTATCAAACTGAAGTTAGCCAATTCTTCATTCAATTTGGAGTGCTTCTCATTTAACTTGACATCAAAGCCGATAGCTTGACTGATGTTGCTACTTGCAGCATTTATCTCTCTCCCAAGAATAGATGCAACTTCTGATAAGCCTTTAACTAAGTTATCAGATACTCTTACCCGTTTTCCTAAGTTCCTAGATTTCCCAGAACTCACCTCAACCCCAGAATGCTCTTGAGGAGATGAGGATTTAGGTTCATCTCTCTTACTTGACTCTTCATTTTCTCCTTCTTCATTCACCTCATCTTCCATTTCTTCAGGGCCTTGAGCATCTTTCCCTGAAGTATGATCCTTTCCAAAGATAATGCACAAATCCTCATAATAGGGGCACGGTTTACCTATCCAATCATTAGCTCTAGGGTGATTTTGTATCATGAAGTATTAATAATATTAGAACACAACCACTAAAAAGAGCAATTAAAATAATTAACCAAGAATCTGTAATCAGATTATTAAGAATCTGTATCACCTTATTTACAGCACACTGACACAGCACACCAATAGGGTGATTCTGTATCACCTTATTCCCAGAAGCACTTCCAATATCAAAGCAATTTAAACATAGAGAAGCACTTCTAATATCAAAGCAATTATCCTAGCGACATAGTTAATCCCATATTTGGTAATACTAATTATCCCAGAAGGTTAGACTTGTTCAGCAGTGTAATGAACAAGAAAAGGAAGCGCAAAATTAGGTTGAATGAGCTTACCTTCACATAAGCTTTCCAAACTTCTTTCTGGGCCACTACTGACTTTGTTTCTGGGTCCTATCCAAATCCACTTGTGCAGCTTCCAACTACCATGTCATGTACAACATTATATATGCTTTTAAATTGTCGAAGTTGAGAGTGCACATGTGGCTGAGCTTTTAGATTTGATTCGGTTAATTTGGCCTTAAGTTTCTCTGCAACAGTATTTAAAAACCTGGTTTAAAGCCATTATCAGTTTTGAATGATGTGCCACCATTTACAAGATCTTTAAAAACTTCAATGAGTGCATCATCTTCTTTTGTTTTCATTTTCTTTTATTTTTCCCCGGTCCACGATCTTTTGGTGAAGCCATCATATGAATGGTAGCAGATATCAATCTACCAATAATAAGACAGAACAGCAACCATCTTGAACAGAACAGCAGAGGATAGAACACTAGAGGGTAGACCAGCAGTAGTATTTTTAAAGCAGAACAATAGAACACAGAATTTTAAAACAGCAGAACACTATGTATGTATGATTGCAGAACAAAATATTTAAAGCAGAACAGCAACCATGTATGCATGATTGCAAAATAGAATTTTTAAAGCAGAACAGCGACCATGTATGTATGATTGCAGAACACCCTCTTTCCAAAGTAAGAATTGTCAGCTAGCATAGAGGACAGAACATAGACAACAATAGCTAAATGAAGTAAGAAATTACAGCTAACAGAGTGTCTAAACTATCAAACATCTCTCTAGCTAACAAAATAAGTAAGCAACAAATTATCTTTGTCACCTATTTGCTCACCAACTATCAACATCTCTCTAGCTAATTGGTCACGCTTCACTCTCCATTCGTTAGAAGATTCAATGGTGTCTATATGCTTTTCGTCTCTCCTTTGTCGCCTTGGTCCACTCATATTGTAGTATTCCTCCATAGGATCTATGGCCATCTCTCTTCTAATAAGATTATGAAGTAAGCAACAAGTCATGACAATTTTATTCACCGTGCGAACGGAATAGAATGGAGGACTTCTAAGAATAGCCCAACGCATCTTCAACACGCCAAAACATCTCTCTATTATATTTCTAGTGGATGAATGCTCCATAGTAAACAACTTTTCCGGAGTTGTTGGCTGGTAATCACTTCGCCATTTATTCAGATGATACCGTTGTCCTCTATAAGGAGCACGAAAGCCTTTGCGATTCATAAAACCCACATCCATGAGGAAGTATTGCCCTAAAACATATGAAAAGGCCAACATATTAACTCTAGCGCATTTTTAAAATCCCCGAGACTATTCTAAGCAACTATTTTCTTACCGTGTGGGATTCTTAGCCCATGTCTTCTATTCACCGCATCCCGAAGAACTCTACTCTCTGCTGCAGATCCCTCCCAGCCTGTTAGAACATATATATATATATATATATTGCATGTCTTTTGAGCATGCAGCTAAAAAGTTCATTGCTATTTCACCCTTACGATTTCGATATCTAGCCTTGTCCACTTCTGGCACATGCATCTTGATATATGTTCCATCCAAAGCCCCAATGCAATTCTAAGACTCAAGACAACATAACTAAGTTAAGAATTTCATATGAAAATAATTGTCAAAGCATTACTAGGTATAGTTTATACCTTAAACCATTTTCATCGCTCATCTCTAGAGTTCTCTTCAATAGGCTCCAGTTTCTTAAGCAGTACACTTTGCAATCTTATAACCCCCTTCAACACCTTATTAACATACTCACTGATAGTCCACCCTGACCTCTTAAATGCATCATGAATAATCCGATTCTTTGTGTGATGCACAAGAATATTAAGAAACAAAGCCACTTGCTCTTCCAATGGCACATATTTGCTATCATCCAACTCCCTATGGTTCTTAGCATACTACATGGCTTAAAGAAAGTGTGTCTATCCATTCTAAGATGGTCAATGCATTTCCTATCACTCTCACGAATCAAGCCATTTACATAGTTAAGTCTCCAATATGTATGCTCTGTTAAAGAATCTGACTTGTTTAAAGGGTACTTCTCTTTGTGGTGCTTCAAAATGTGACAAATAATTTGGAAAAATAAGTCAATGGCATTCAAAACTTCCAACCATAATAAGACCAAGCTTGCGTATTGCTTTCTCTTTTTTGTTCTCCTTGTGGCTAAGTTCAAACAAGACATGGCTTTTGCAAATAGAAACTGCAAGTTACATCCCACAACATATATCACTGTCAAGAATGAATCTAATTTTCTTAGTGCATAGCCCTAAAACAGTACTCATAACATGCTGATAATTCATGTATATATGCTGATAATATGCTGATCATTCATGTATATATGCTGATAATGAGCAACTTCTGCCAGCTGATGAACTGGTAGTTCCACGTTAGTTTCATATAATGTTAGCTTTGTTTTTTATTTCAGGATCTGAATACAGTTCTAGGAATTAAAATGTACATCTCAGCATTTTAGACAGAAACAAATATTAAGGAGATCATTTAGCAATCTCACTAGCTCAGAAATTCATTAAATTACATATTTTTTTAGCAGAAATCTGGAACAAAATTCAGACAAATTTAGAAACTAAGAGATCAGAGCATGTTTGCTTTTGCACACTGTTTATCCTTCTCCAAAGTATAAGACTCCAATAACGCAAATAAAGAACTGTACAGCAAGTGGAGCCTTACAAACTCCAACACTAGAAGCATGAAGGAGACAGTCTCCACACAAAAGTCAACCATATGATCTAGCAGCAGCAAAGTATTACATATGCAAGTTTTTTATATCTTGGATAACATCAATTACTCCTTAATGGCCCTAATTTGAGTATCAGAAACATTGTCCACATAACGTAATTAAGAAATTCCTACTTCCAAAATGTCAATTCCAATTCCCAATCGATAAGAGAGACATAGTACCATCTGATAAACAAAAACACAGAAGCAAGTATCAAAAAAGTAATGTCGACACAAATCCTAGTCCCAAAATTTGAAGCAAATAATTAGGGTTGAATAAGAAGATACTGAAGACCCAAAATCTCAAATTAGCGGAAATTCATATAATCAAAACCAGAAGTCCTAGCCACGAATCAAAGTCAAGAAATCGAACAGATTCATCACACCCAGAAACAATAGAGGACAGAACAATCACCAAGCTACAGAGAGGAATAGAGAGATGAGGGAGCAGCTTACAACAATGATAGCAGCTTCAACTTCTTGTAGAACCCAATAGATCTACGGAAACCCTAGACATGAAAAACTTGAAATTAATACCATCGAATCTCAACGAGAACACGGTGGAAATCATCTGGAAAAGGAACTCAAATAAGCGATACCAGAGAAGACATCCATGGCGGCCAGAGAGAGAGAGAGAGAGAGAGAGAGAGGGCAGAGGTCGACGCAGGGTTTCCTTGAGGAGAGTATCGGGCTTTTGGAGTTTGATGAGATTTTGGAGAATTTTGATTACATCAGGTAATGTAATGGGGATTGTTTAAGGGAGACCCATGTTATTTCTATTACATCTTTCTATGTTATTTTTATTGCAAGGTAATTTTAATTACATAGATTTTTAGCCAACCAAACATGGTAATGTAATCAACTTTGTTATTTTAATTGCATTACATCGCTGATTACCACTAACCAAATGAGCCACAAGTGTTTCATTTTTGTTTTATATCAGTTAGTACATCATGGGCATGAACTCTATCAAATCTTGCAATACGGATTCTTCAATGCAAAGTTTTAGTGATCATAGTGAAAAAGGGTTGACGAGGTAAGTTTTAGTATTTTAATTTCAATTATGATAATTTTAATTTGTTTTTTTGATTGGGCATCTCAGCATGATTCTTAATTTTGAATGTTGATATTTTGAATTTAATTGAAATCAAGTGATCATGATTTTTAACTATGTTTTCAATTGAAATTTGTTAGTGATAGTTTTTGGTTAATTGTAATTGTTTTTTTTTTTCATGTCTAGTAATGAGAAGATTTCGATTCAAAATTCCAAGCTTCGATGTAATTGTACAAAAAAAATTTTAAAAATATATATTGAACTTGATACTTTTAAAAACATGGTTTTATCCAAATTGATAATATTAAAAACATGGTGTCTACTTTGCATTCAATGAGTATGGATTACTTTAATCAGCAGAAGAAAAAAGAGGGTAACTTGGAAGAGAGATTTGATATTCCATTTGCCACTCCTAATACAACACAAACAAAAGATGTGTCCTAAATCAATTCACCATTTATGCAAGTTCGTAGTCAAGATTTTGGATAGCTGAGTGATAAAAAAGTTAAGAGAAAACTAGACAATAATGCCCCATATAGTCAAACTCACTAATTATAGAAATGGAGATTCCTAAGGCGTTAGCTGACATCTGCTTTAGTCAACCTTACTTTCGCAATGGACTAGTTACACTTAGAGATAGCCCTATGTCTATGCATGATGAAAAAAAAGTAACCTCGCACACAAAAGATTTACAAGCAATCCATCCACAAGATGCAAAAACAATCCAGCCATTAAAAAAAGGATAAATGTGAGGTCATCACTTCAAGAAATGGGGGTGAAGTCAATAACTGATAAGTTGAGAAGGAAGAAACATCCCCTAATGAGGAAAGAAGACAAAGTAAAATTTCAATATCTATCTCAATGTGGACCACAACAAAGCAATGTGTGGGAAGATTCAGGTGATGCTAAGTTGACGCAGAATAATTCAAGCAGGGACTAATCACTATGGAATGAACATACAATGGTACGTCATCAATAGTGAACTTTTTTTTCTCCATATTGACAATCATGTAATGAAAATTCTAAGTTATGGTTATCTTAATATCTGTCATCTTGCATAGGTTTTGAATTCCACTTATGTAAACAACAAGAGTGTCTCACAAAGTATTACTGACAATAATGAAGTGAACAAAAAGGGTGGAATACATTAGGTATGTTTGTTATTCCACGTTCCCTTTTCAATTTCGTCATTACCTTTTTTTTTCCATTTTCAATGTAGCTTATAGAGCTGAATGATATTCAAGAGATTTTCTATCATTTGGCTAATGTTGCACATGGCATTGATGAGAAGTACAGAAACTATTTGCAATTTTTAACCTTTAAAGAAGCGAGAATTTGTAAAAGAATGTTTAATTGGAAAGATGCGAGTAAGGATGCTTATCAGGATTCTTCCAAAAGTCAAACTTTTAGCATATATCAATTGTTATGTTTTTCCCCCAACAAATGGATATCAAATTGGGTATGTACATGTGGAAAATTTTATTTTCATAATAATGCATGGATAAGTATATTATCTAATGCAACCTATTTATTCAATAGGGTATTGACACATATTTATACGACTTACACCTAAGGATGCAAGAGGAGGGAATAAGGAATCGGCTATATGTGCCTTTCATGCTCCAGGTTGTAATAGCCCGAACCTAAAATTTTTGTTAATTACTTCAAACTACCCTATTCACAAATTAATTAAGTTTGGCGCCGCATTTCAATTTATCATTTTATGTGTGTGTGTGTATATATATATATATATATATATATATATATATATATATATATATATATATATTTATGCATCACAAGTTGAAACGACGACGTGACCTCGAAATAAACTTTGTAATGCTCCTTAAATAAATTCTCCAAATTCTGATTAATATTCGAATGCCTGCATAGTAATACTAAACAAATAAATAAAGAAATAAATTTTGAGGCAATAATAATAAGAATAAATGATCAAAAATGGTAATAAGGTAATGTTTTCTCCCAAATTTATACTTAAAGGGTGTAAAATTTAAATTTATTAATTCTAGGTAAAATTTCTACTTCAATTATATCTACATAAATACATAATTATATATATATAATATGAATGGTAATAATAATAATAATAATAATAATAATAATAATAATAATAATAATAATAATAATAATGGGAACAATAATAATAATAAGATGGGATAATTATGAGAAAAATCTAGAGTTAGGCGTATGTGGCATCAAATGAAAGGAAGAAAAAAAAAAAGAAAAAAAAAAAAGAAGGAGATAATTAGAGGTGGCCTAAACAAATTACATTACTAAACTTAATAAAATCAACAAAATTACTTAATCCAAAAACCCCAAACCCCCCCCCGCTTCCCTGTCTACCTGAACACCCCACCCCCTGCTCTGCCCGTCCTCCTTTGCCTCCCCTGTTTTTTTCCTGCTCGCCCCACCCCCTCTCTCCGTTTGCTTTCGTCGGCCACCGGCCAGACGCCACCGCCTCGCCGTCCCTGCCGTCGTCCGACTGTGAGTCACCGATCCCCACCGCTTCTCTCTCCTCTTGTGTGTAAATTTGAGTGGTTGAAAGGTGAAAACCTTAGCCCTCTTCAATTCAATTTTTGATGTTTTAACTTTGAATCCTTGTGTTAAATGATGTATTTGGGCTTGATGAATGCAAATTTGTGGTTTTCTTAAATGTTGATTGTGAAATTTTGGATAGTTGGAATTAAGTTGAGGGGGTGTGTGTGTGAGAGTTTTGGGCTTGGATATGAATTAAGCTTGTTATGTGATTTAATGGTGTTTAAGTGGATTGTAATGCATATTTGAATGAGATGAAAGAGAAATATATGTTGGATGGGTGAGTTGTAGTCATGAGTTTGATGGTTTAAGATTAGATGCCTAGCTGTAACCTAAGTTTAATTTGGTTGCTTTAATGATTTTAGATGAAATTTTAGTAGTATTTGAGTGGAAATTTGGAGGAGTATGTATGTGTGTGTGTGATATTGTTGTGGATATGGAGGTTTAAGGGTTGTGGCTTGGGCAAATTTTAAGTTAATTATGTTAAGGTGTTAGTGTTTAAATGAATTAAGTGATGATTAAATAGACATGTATGTACATATATGTATAAGGTCAATGTGTGGAAGCATGCTATGAACTTAGTTGTCAGGTGAAGATAGTGGAGGAGAGGAAGGAAGAAGAGTGCAATAATTTTGAAAATATTAAGTCAAGTGAGGCTTGGAAATTGATCAATGTTATAGTTTGACCACAACTAAGTAGTCAAAGGTTGGGGTTATGAAATTGAAGTTTGGAGGTGTAGGTTATCATTGATTGGTGAGTGAAGTTAAGGTTTTAATAAAAAGTTAAGCCTCTTTAGATTGCTTAGGTGTGTTAGAGTAGTATTAGTTGATATTTGAATGAAGCTAGTGAGTTATACATATGTTAGAAAGGTATGTACGATCACGGATACGGTGGTTGATGTTCTTGGATAATGTTTATCTTAATTAAGTTCATTTCTCAATTATGTAGTTTTATTAGTGTTTCTAAGAAACTCATATTAACTAGATGGGAATGTGTGTACGCGAAGTGAGTGAAAGCATAGGTTATTTTGCAATAGCAATTGCATGACTGGGACTCAACTTAAACCGGAACCGAAATTTACAAAGTCACCTTAAGCTGCATCATAAACCAAAGTTTAATAATTAGAAAATGCTGGCAATGATTCATTAAAAAGAAAACAATAACCGAAATTAACCAATAATACCAAAAATAATCGTCATTCTAATAATAATAATGATAATAACAAGAGTAATAATAATCCCAATGATGATAATAATAATAATGGTAATAATAATGGTAACAATAATACTGCCAGTGACAACAACCATGATCATTGGCGTCATCCATAATGAACCCGAACTAAATCGTACTCTTACGTTACTGTTATACACGTTAAGAGGATCATTAGTCGTGAAAGGAAGAAAAATAAAAACCAAATAAAATGGAATCCAAGTGGCTTAAGAATAAGGGCTACATGCACCATGAAGAGAGCATTCAAGAGAATTTAAATCATGTGATAAACCAAGAAATTTAATAAAGTTCCCTTAACCTTTCACTAATCAAGGAAAAATTATATATTTGGAGCAGAAGTGAGGCTACATTAGTCGCTTCAAGCTGCCAGCAACGATTTTCAATCAAAGGGAGTGAGATTCTCAAAAACCAGGTACATACATTGCCTGTACTTTTTGAAAATTTCATATGTTTTTCAAATTATGCAAAATCAATATGATAATCATGTAATGAATCATTTTAAACAAAGTTTTGTCACATAATCAAGTGGCCCCATCAATTATCAATCATCAGGGCTTATGCCCTTTAATTTACCCATGCGGCTGTAACTCAAGCTTTTCGATCGGCCTAGGAGGTGTGCACCTATCTCAAGATCAATACAGAGGTCAACAAGGGGTCCACTTTCAGATAATAACTGGTAAATCAATTTTAATTATACATTCTCTCTCTCTCTTGTTTGCAAAACAAAATGTTTTGAAATGCGGGCGCCCAACTAATTTAACTCAAAACTTATTTTACTGCATAGGAATGTGCGTGCTGAGCTTCGGTTCATATTTCGAATATTTTATGTTTTCTGTTTTAGGTAAGGGATCAGTGAATAGTACTCCTAACAAGCCAGAGCATAGTAAAAAGTGAAGTAGAGCCCCAATTCTTTTGCTGGAGTTTCACTAGCCAAGAGCTCACAGTAATTCATAGGCTAGCTAGTACCTTAAGTATCTAAGGATTGTGTAAACTTTTGAACATTGCCAATTACTAGCATATTGTACTCATATATTAAATCTACAAGTGCATTCCCAACTTATTTAAATGGTTGAAAGTATGTTATTCCAAATTTGTCATAATTCCTATAATTTCAGCAAGCCTTGTTCCACTACAGAACGGCGGTAATGCTTCCAATCAAAGGACTTCTGCTGCTAATCGATAATTTAGGAATAATTAGGTTAAACTAATTAGGCATTGGAAACTGGGGTTTTACACAGGTAATAAATTGTATTATCACTTTAACATTTTCCTTCATAATCAGGCATGTTTAATATTTTCAATAAATTATTTATGCAGGTGACTATGTCTTTTATTGACAACAATTGTAAGAAAGAAGCGCATTCGGGCTCCTCACAGTGCTATTGAATCCTATCTTTCTAATATACAATCCATGAATGTTATTTTTTTAATATATATACATACATACATATATATACATATATATATATATATATATATATATATATATATATATATATATATATATATATATATATATATATATATATATATATATATATGAGTTGGTGTTACTATTTTATTTATGAATGTAGGGTTATATTCCCCTACTTGATGGAAATAGAAATTATTGGATATTGGCTGTGGTTAACCTAAAAGAGGAATGATGGTATTATTTGGATTTGATGGTTCCATCAGAAGTTGGAATTAAATTAGCATTTGAGCTGACAATTAATTAATTCAAGTAGTTTTGTATTCTATCAATTTTTTAAAACCATACTAATGTCATTTTAATTCAGCTACCGAAAGTATCAAAGTTCTTTGAAGAGGACCCTTAGTTGCATCGGTTGTTTCAAGATGTATCAACTTTCAAATTGCAAGTGTCACTAGTTTATAGAGAACCAAACACGTGAGTGAGACTTTGGATTATGAACTACGCATTAACCATTCTATGTGACTTTTGATTATAAAACTCATGTTTATGTTGTAGGCATGATTGTGGCATGTTTATTCTCAAGTATATTGAAGCAAGTGACAATTCTACAAGGAGCCATATTAAATTTTCGGTATGAATGAATTATAGTGTCCAAAATATAGTTGCTCTTGTGTCTAGTGGATAAAATTTCAATATGAATGAATTATAATGCAGAAAATCTTAATCTATTGTTTTATTTCCTCCTTTCGTAGTTAGATGAAATGAGGGTGGAGCGATTGAAGTATGTTGCGAAGTTAGTGACTAGCGAACTCAACATGGCAGATTTTAAATCAGTCGATTGATAAACTAATTGTAGAACAAGTGATTACATTTGAGGTTTTTTTATATATTTTATTTTGATTGATATGTTTCATATTTTTATTTGAGTTATTTTATTTTCCAAAAATATAATAAATTTATAAAACAAAATGCAATATCCAAGGCCTTTTATAATAAATTTAAAAAGAGAGAAAGAGTAAACATCAAAAAGCATCTTATTCAAGTTTTCATTCCACGAGAAAGTCGAACATCGTTAAAAAGTTATATAACTTGTGAAACTAAACTACAAGAATCACCAATCCTCTTTCGAACTCCAATCCACAATCTTAGAATTCTTCTCCAAATTCTCCACTTCTTCACTTCACACAACTTGCATGTTTAACAAAATTATTATTGATAGAATTATTTTGTTAGCATTGAAAATCACCTTTGTTATTTCACCTTCGGCCTAAGAATTAGGCATGGTGCTCCTTAGCTGCTCACGCACTCTATTTATGTAGTAATGGTCAATATCCTTTGGAGATTTGGGCAGTGTGCATTGGTACCTGTGATGTAAGCTTCATTTAGGTTAAACTCTTCCCTAAGTTTCTCTCCAACAGATTTACTATTGCCAAATGTTGGACAAGTACGTATGGTATGACCTATACCATGACATTTGCTACAAGTACGAGATTTTTTCCCCTTTGGTGCCCCTTTTGAAATTACAACCTGAGGATCTTTTATTCTTATATTTGCATCATTTATGTCATCTTGTTTTTCATGTGCAAAATTGTCTTCATCAAGCTGAATTTGTTGCTGGGCCTCAATAGTCCACCTTCGAAGAATTATACCACTCGGAATCTCTTTCATATTTACATATTTCATAACTGTAAACATGTGGTGACATGGAAAACCTACCGATTCCAACTTCATGCAGCAACAGCACATCATACTATGTGCATCATGCCTAATCACTATATACCCAATTTGCTCACGTCCAATGCCTTGCAACCAATAGAAAATGGGTACATTGAAACCTTTAGCTTTTTGTTTCTCACCCTTTACCACATACCTTGACTCAAAAGTCATCTCCTTGCACAAGAGATTGTAACAATTTCTTGTATATACTTTTACTGCATGCGATTTGATGCTGTAAAGCACTCCCTCTATGACAGGATTTGTATGAATTATTGTATGATCACTATGTCCATCTTTGTCTCGTTGTTCTGCAATTACTTGTTCATGTAATTGAACAAGTCTGTACAACTTGACATTTGGATCGAACCCTACTTTTATTGTTCTATGTGTAGACTCAACTCTTTGCGTACTGTTCATCCCCACTACAGTGGACAAAGAACAATAATTGAATTAATTTTAAAAACTATAAACAATAGATGAATAAGTTACAATAGTTATTTAGATACCTGAAAAAAATATCCATGTAGGTATGCTTCTGCCCACTTCTCTCTATCATTGTACTAGTCCATTGCCCCCTTTCTACGTTGTACGCTATAATGAGACACGAGTTCTTACCAACCAACTTCAAAATCTTTTGGAATCCGATACTTGTTGACGCATTTGATGAAACCACTTACAAATTGAGAGTCGCCATTTGATTGCACGTTTCTCATTAAATGCTATAGACACAATCTATGTTGTGCTTCTGGAAATACCACCATAATTGCATTGACCATAGTTTTGTCACCATCTGTCACCACTGTCTCTGGTTTTTATCCATCTCCCGCTTCAACTAACCACTCCAAAACCCAAATAAAAGAGGCTTTGTTCTCATGCACTACTAGAGCACACCCAAAAGTCACTGTCTTTAGATTATGGTTGATACCAACAAGTACGACAAGTGGCTTATTATATTCATTATATTTGTATGTACTATCAAAAGCAAGAACATGCCCAAAAGTTTTACAATCCAAACGTGACGTTTTATCACACCAAAATAAGTTTTCTAATCTTCCCTCGTCATCCTCAGTATATCTCAGGTAATATGTTGGATTAACATCTTTCTTTCCCAGTAAATATGTCAAAATCGCTTCAGCATCACCTCCTTCAACTTGCTCATGCCTACGCTTGTAGAGATGATTTTTCATGTCATTTTTTAAGTAAGGAAGTTCTTCAATGCTTCTTGCTCAATTTTCCATCGATCGATATATGCAACGTGGGGGAATGCCAACATCATACATCTGTTCAATTTCTTTCCTACCCCCTCTAGAATTTTTCTGTGAGATCTATTTTTTCATTTAAAATAAAAGTACATCATGCTTTTAGTAACATTATAATCAAAGGAATAAATTCAAAAGATAACAAATAAATTATATATTTACTAACCTAAAGTATCTTGTGTCTTGTTGTTGTTTTGCAAGAGTATGTGTATGTTCAGCCATAAATCTAGTAACAATCCAATGCTCTGCTTCTTTGATCCATTTGAATTGAATCTCTGCTAGACAATTACATCTCGTCAACTCTTTTGCCCTTCCTTTTCTGGTTAGTGTTGTTTATGTACTTTGGATCACGTTTCCTCTCTGCAGAACACTTAAATATTATCGAAGTTGGATGACCATCTCTTCTACTCTTGCATGCTCCTTTCTGCCGAATTCCAAAGCCTTTTGCTTTTGCATACATTTCATAAAATTGACCGCATAAATCTAAAGATCTGAATATCAAGTTTGTCATATCTCTCATGGTAAAATCTTGAAGTGCTTTGCCAAATGCCGCCCATAGATTTTCATCGTCCAAATCCTCAATTATTCTAGCTTCACTCTTTCCAGGAGTAAAATTACATATGTCATTGTATTCATCCGTAAATTTCCCTCCTCTTTCATTGCTCATGTTCATGATGCACTAAACTTCATAAAACAAAAATAGAACACTTTAAATGTTTCATGTTAATTAAAAAAATGAGGAAAAAATTTGAGGCAATATTTAAATTTATTTCTTACTAATTCATCACAAGACACCATAATTCAATACTCTTAAGTACTACTGAAAATATCTAATCATATTTTCTTCTACTATTTAACATATTTTAGCATGATTCAACATATTTCAGTATAATTCAGCATGTTACAACAACAAGCATCAATAAATACTTCTCATATTATTCATCACCTTGCATTTAAAAAAAATATTATTTAGTTTTCAAACAAAGCGAACAAAATTTGATCAACAAAAATTAAAATTACAAACATAAACACATTTGTTATTGAAACGTACAACTTATTCATATCTATGAATAGAACATACATAAATATAGGAATTTGAAATACCTAAAAAAACTTTAAAGTCTAAATGATAGAACACTCACAAAATATTCATCTAAATAATCCTGTTGGAAATTTATTCACAACTAACGCGATTGTATTCAAAAAATTTAAAAAATAAAAAACTTAACACAATCAACACCCCACAAAGTTGGAGATAGATAAAAATACGATTTGCTACTTATGATTGTATGGTTTTAATTAGAGAACCAGGGTTGTGATGTAATATACCGATTTAAGACGTTGAGGAAGATGAACGTTGATTGATTTTAACAAAGACGTATTGAAAAGGAAGCAATGGTGAATGATCTATCAAATAAGTTGATAAACAATTGTTGATGTGAAGTTCTTGAATAAGTTTTGAATTTATAGACTTTAGGTTATTAGGGTTTTCGTAAATTGTGGATGAAGATAAGAAAAAATAATATCTTGAAAGATTTCCTATATCTCTTTTTATCAAACAAAGATTTGATATATTGTAAAAAAAGATAATCATGCTAATAAAAAAAATAAAAATATTAAAAGTGAAAAATTTATTAAAAAGAAGATAAATTATGGGAGAAGAAAATATATTAAAACTTAAAAGGCAAGTGTAAAAGGCACAAAAAATAGGAAAAAAAAAAACCCGGTCGAATATAATACAGCAGACTCAAACCCAAGACCTCTATGTGAAAGCCCATAAAACATATCAAGTTGATAACCATCAAGCTACCATGACTATTATTGCTTTAATTGCCACATTTATTATACTTAACATATAGGAAATATAAACCTAGACCCCAAAAAAAAAAAAAAAAACCCCGACTAACCTTCGCGCCGCCCCACTGCTCACACCCACTACCGGCCATCAAATGGCGACAACCACTAGCCTAGATGCCGAGCCCAACCGCCCATTGTCAGAATTTCCCCATGCTTGCCGGTGTCGGAGAAAAACACGAAGCCCATTGGAGAGGGATAAGCCCAAGCAACTCAAACCAAAGATTGCGCCGCCACCGTGCCGCCGTACTCCGTGCACGGGAATCCTTCCGACAGCCACTCGGAGCCCTGGGCGCCGTAGGGGGTACGAGTTGCGACGGGGGTGGCCCTCGTTGCCGGATTTTTGCCGCCCATTATTTTTACTTGTTGCCGGAAAAATTGAATGGTCGCCGGAAAATATGGATGGCCGCCGGAAAAATTAAATAGTCGCCGGAAAAATTGCTTGGTGGCAGGAAATATTTTGAACCCTAATGTTCATCATAACAAAATCCAAACAAGCCTTACAAATATAAATTTTACTCCAAATTTATAAATTTTTTATTATTTTTATAATATATTTTTGCTCATTTAAAAAACAAAAAAATCAACGGTTTAGATCGTGGGAAAACAAATATACGTTCTAGATTTACTTAATTGTGGTGGTTATCGTACAGTGACAACCGCTATAAGTTTTTGCAAAATTTTAACATATCTTAAGAAATAAATTACAATTTACAACAATTCATTTGTGATCGAAGTTCTACTTTTGTCAAGGGCGCTACATTAGTTTTGAATTTTGTTAAACATGGCACATGGTGATTGAGTAATGTATCATAGACTTTATAGCAAGCTAGGTTCAAATTTGAAATGAATAATTTTTTTCATACATAATAGAGAAATAATCAGTTGATGGAAGTCAAAATAATTGCAAAAAGAATGACAGCAGGAATAAATTACTTCAAAGTATTTTGATTTCTAATGAGTAGGAAGGAAAATTGCAGCCGAAAAATTGGAAATCCCCCAAACCCTAGTCAAAATCGTGGCTTCCTAATTTTACAAAGTTAGGCTTTAGATCATCTAGGTTAGCTGATCATTTCAATTAGCTATAATATTCAACACAAATTAGATCTTAGATTAGATTGTCTCAGCTGAAATAGAAAAATTTATAAGATGGATTTTTAGAATTACGGGTATTTTCTTAAAAGTTTTGTAGTAATCAATAATTTATTTAAGGTAACTTTTTTTATTTATGGACAACTAATCATTTACTCGACAGTAGCTTCTACTCTAATTACCCTTAAACAAAATTATTAGTAGCCATAAATGTTTTAAGACATAATTCTAGTAGAAACTAGAAAATATGAATATATCGAGTTAGAATGCCAAGAGCATGAACCTTGTCAATTCAAGTAAAAGCCATATTAGGAATAAAAGACAAAAAAAAAAACCTTGATTTTCACAATCGATGAGAGCTACTTTCTGTCTTCATGTCAATGTTAATGAGTAATACCTCTTTTGCCGTTGGTTGATCATTGCAAAATAATTTTAGGCACTTGTCTAACCAATGGGGGCGAACATCGGGAAACTACTTGTCCCATCGTATTGCTTAATTATTTTTTTAAATTTTTATTCCATAACAAATTCTTTCCGATCATTATTTTTATTTTTATTTTTATTTAACCTTCTATAGGTTATCCGATAGAAGTTAGCAAACTTTTGAGCATTTTTAACTTTGAGTGACTGTATGATCTAAGTTCTGATTTCAGCACTTATGATGTACTTGTCTTTGACATCTCGACTTTATTAGGTCTGATCCAATTAATGATGGGGGTGGGAGCTCAAAACTTAGGCAACATGTGTGGCAAAAACAGAACTTCATGGTAGAATGAAAGAAAGTCAACACTTTGGCAGTAGTGGCATGATATAGCTACGCTACTGTTGTAACCCTTAGGAGAGTAAACGGTAAAAAGACATAAAATAAAATCAATGCCCTTAATTGACAACCAACTTGTAAACTTTGAAAAGTATATATTAGAGCAAAGGAAAAACAAATAAAACGTCAACAGATGTTGGCTGACATTTCTTCTCTTAGACAAGCTCTTTAATTAGAGCTCTGCGAATGAAGAATATTTGCATTAGCATGATCACAATAGGTCAATAATATTCCAATTTCGCTAATCAAATGAGTAATGAAGAATCAACAAAAAGAAAAAGTAAAAATCCATTGTGGCACTATTGTAGTGTTTGGTTGGGTGCTACATAACAATTAAATAATTAAATCAAATTTATAACACAATTAACAAATGTGTATTTAGTTGAGGATATAACAATAGCTGCATCACTACGTATGATAATTGGATTGGGGGGGAGAATGTGAAATTATGATTCTTATAAGTAGATCATCGTTTTTATATGTGACTTTAGTAGTAATTGACTTTAAGGGACCCATGAGATGCACGGAATTTTTTTTCAAATATTTTCTCATTTTTAATGTGCCTTTAAATTTTAACTAACAAAACATGCAAATTACATTAGCTTCTTGAAGGTGGAAAACATTAGTAGTAATTACATTATCATATTAATTTCTTTTTATTAAGTTGAAAATATCATAGTGCTTTTCAATAGTTTGCTATTAAATGAATAAATAAGTTTTTTAGGACTCAATAAAGTCTATAATATGTATTAGTTTACAATATCTTGTATTAGTTTTGGTTAAATAATTACAAATATTTAGTTTCTTTTGACATGTAAGAATACATAAAGAGCATGAAGGACAAAATAAACATATAATATGCTCTTTTTTTAATTAGTATTGGATATTTTCAATGTTGAGGATATATTTGTTTGACTTTCATGATAATTTATTCAATTTAATGTATAATCTCATCTTGTAGATAGCTTCTTAATTGTATTTCCATTTAATAATACAGTAATAAAATTACTTTTATCTTAAAAAAGAAATTAAAGACAATGCTGAATATTTCTTGGCCTAGCTAATTACTTTATGGGTAGTTATCAGAACCAGGTTTGACAGATTGATATTTGATTTTATGCAAAAAAAACAGCTACAAATATAGTTGGAAAGTATTATCAACATGTTACATTGAAGCAATATCAAATGTAGCACTTGTAACGAATTTAACAAAGCAAGCTTGTCACTTGAAGGATATGCAATGAGATAATAATTCAATGATCACCTATTTTTAACTATAATTATCTATAATAGTTTATTAAGTAAAAAAGTTCAACAAATTCCTCAAAGAAAGAAAAATAAAAGGGCAGTAAGTGTTGGGGAAACTCAACGATGAACCCAAATTCAAGCAGAAGCAAATTAACCAATTCCCCTCTTGTGTTGTAAAATGGCAATCAACTAACACCAAAAGTATTGAACCAGCCAAGAATCAAAAAACAACAAATGATAAGAAAACTCAAGAATTTACGTGGAAAACCCCGATGTGGGGAAAAACCACGGGACCGTTAACAAGCGGTACCAAAACTTCCACTAATCAACAAAGAACTAAGTGGGTACAGCCTAAGTTCATCTCTAGATCAAACTAGAGGCAATACAATCATCAAGGAAAGCCCTTGGCAACTCAATCTCCACAAACATCACTTAAAAAAGGTAAATAATATAAAATGTATTTGAGAATTCTTGGCAGAATTTACCAACTTTGAGAGCTCAAAACAACAATCGCACCGTTGGATTTGAAGAGGAGAGTGTCAGAAACAACATACTAAAATTTGAGACCGATCGGAGGTCATTTTGTTGTCGATCATAGACAAAACGTGAACTGCTGTATTTCTTCCTCTCCCTCTGTTTTGCCTCTCTATATTCTGCCCTAATTTTCTGCTGCTGCCGCTAGAAAATAACACCCATATATACTCACTCTTGAAGCTTCCAAGAGAAGCTAAACCATAAGAGACAATTTGGGCCTTTTTAGACAAAATAATAGGACCCACAAATGACTCATACATCCACATAATAATGTGGGTAAACAAAAACATTAGACCCAAAAATATTAGACCCAAAAATATTATTGAGCCTCTTCCTCCATGTAGGAGGGAACACCCAACAAATCTCCCCCTCACTCCTACATGGGGGGTTCCATCAAACTCGCTTTCAAACGACAAGCAACAAGCTTGCTCTTGAGTAGAGTCTTAGTCAACATGTCTGATCCATTTTGATCGGTGTACACCTTCTTCATTTGCAACAATTTCTCTTCCATCACTTCTCGAATCCAATGATACCTTCTTCGTATGTGTTTGGTCCGGGAATGATCGGCAACATTCTTGGCAAGGAGGATGGCACTTTGACTAGCACAATGAAGTGCATACTTCTCTTTGTTCAAACCAAGCTCTTCGAGGAAATTCTTCATCTACAACAACTCCTTACCAGCTTCAACGGCTGCAAAGTACTCAGCCTCGGTAGTTGACAATGCAACGCACTTTTGTAGTCTTGATTGCCAAGACATAGCAGCCCCCACAAAAGTCATCAAATAACCAGAGGTAGACTTACTAGAATCAACATCACCTGGCATATCTGAATTTGTGTACCCATCTAACACAGGTTGTCCAGGTCCAAAACATAAACAAACTCTAGAAGTACCCCTGAGATGCCGTAGTATCCACTTTACTGCTGCCCAATGCTCCCTACCAGGGTTAAACATGAACCTGCTAACGACCCCAACTGCATGTGCAATGTCTGCCCTTGTACAGACCATGGCATACATCAAACTTCCTACGGCTGAAGCATAGGGAACCTTCTTCATCTCATCTTTGTCTTCCTTACTTGTAGGACACTGACTAGAACTCAATTTCATGTGGCCTGCAAGTGGAGAACTCACGGGTTTAGCCTTGTCCATGTTGAACTTCTGAAGCATCTTCTCAATGTACCTCTCTTGTGACAGCCAAAGTTTCTTATTCTTTCTGTCACGTGAGATGCGCATGCCTAAAATTTGTTTCGCAGGGCCAAGATCCTTCGTAGCAAAGGGTTTACTCAAGGCATCCTTCAGATTAGCAATTCTCTTGGTGTTAGAACTAACAATCAACATATCATCAACATATAGGAGGAGAATCAGAAAGTCACCCTCAGGATAGTTCTTCACAAACACACAATGATCAGCATGTGTTTTGTGGAATTTATACGCAGTCATAAAAGACTCAAATTTCTTGTACCACTAACGGGGTGCTTGTTTCAAACCATACAAGCTCGTTTTCAGCTTGCACACAAGTTTCTCCTTGCCCTTAATCTGGAAGCCTTCTGGTTGATCCATGTAAATATCATCCTCTAAGTCACCATGGAGAAATGCTGTCTTCACATCAAGTTGCTCAATCTCCAAATCCATACTCGCAGCTAACCCGAGCACAACTCTGATTGAAGACATCTTCACAACTGGAGAGAATATCTCATCATAGTCAATACCCTTCTTCTGACTGAAACCCTTCATTATCAATCTTGCCTTGTAACGTGGTGGTAAGCCATCTTCTCCAGATTTTAGTCTGAACACGCACTTATTCTTGAGTGCTCTCTTGCCTTTAGGTAGCTCCTTGTAAGACACATCTTTCTCAGTCCAAGCTCTCTGTGGAATATCACCATTAAGTGGGACTGAGGGAGAAAGGTTGATCAAGTACACTGCTATGAACATTGCCTTTGCCTAAAAAGACTTTGGTAACTTTGCATGAGAGAGCATACATCTGACTCTTTCTTCAACTATTCTATTTATTCTCTCTGCAACCCCATTCAACTGAGGTGTTTTTGGGACTGTTTTCTCAAGCTTGATGCCCTGGGCCTTGCAGTAATTTTCAAATGGCCCCCTGTACTCACCACCATTGTCTGCTCTGACACACTTGAGCTTCTTGCCAGTTTCACGTTCAACTCTGGCTTGAAATTCCTGGAATTTTTGGAGTACCTGGTCTTTGCTTTCCAACACAAAAATCCACATTTTTCGAAAGTAATCATCAATAAAGATCACAAAATATTATGCACCACTGTGTGATCTAACATCCATGGAGCAAACATCAGTATGAATAAGGTCAAGCACATTCTTTCTCCTAAAAGGTGGACGTGTGTGAAATGCAACACGATGTTGTTTTCCAGCTAAACAATCAACACATGATTTCATATTCATACCTGTAACATCAGGGAGGAGGTTCTTCTTGGCAAGTATCTGCATACCTTTTGTACTCATATGACCAAGCCTCTGGTGCCAAAAATTAATGGATAAATCATCAACTATGTTGGCCTCTCCTGTGCACACTCTAGCTTGCATCACATACAAAGAAGTCTGCTTTTTAGCTCGGGCCACAATCAAGCTCCCTTTGATGAGCTTCCATTTTCCACCTCCAGATTGACTAGTGAAGCCTTCATCATCGAGCACACTAGTAGAAATCAAATTTAATCAGATGTTAGAAACATGTCTAATATCTCTTAACACCAACTTACAACCTGTGGAAGTCTCCAGTGTGACTGAACCCATACCAATAATCTTGAAAGAACCATCATTTCCCATTATCACATGACCAAAATCGCCACTAGTGTAGGATGAGAAGTACTCTTGGCATGAGGTAACATGATATGAGGCACCCGAATCAATCACCCAAGTGCAGTCATCACTAGCAAGATTCAAAGAGCCTTGGTCACCAATAAAGAATACATCATCACTAGTAGCAAATGCGGTAGTACTCGTTTCCTCTGTTTGGTGCCTAGAATTATCATTCTTCTCTTGCCTTTCCTGAGATTTATCCCGTTTCTTTTTCCTGCAAAACTTCTAAATATGACCCGGCTTGTTGCAGTAATGGCAAATGATTTTGCCTCTGGATTTTGATTTTGATCTCCCCCTTGACTTGTCTCTATTTTGTGAAGAATCCCTATTTCTGTTTCTGCCTCTACTGGAATCCTGAACCACATTCACTTCTGCCTGACTGGAGAAATCCATTTCCTTCCTTCTTATTTCTTCATTTAGTAGAGCGGATGTGACCCCTTCCATGGTCAACTTACCTTCAGGTGCTGAATTGCTAAGAGAGATAACAAGAGTATGCCAACTTTCAGGTAGTGAGCTGAGTAATAACAAAGCCTGCAACTCATCATCAAGAGTCATTTTTGTTGCAGATAATTGGTTAATCAATCCTTGAAAATCATTTAAATGAACTACCATACTCCCACCATCTGTATACTCTAACTTCACAAGCTTCCTCATCAAAGAGGCTTTACTGATGGCATTTTTCCGCTCATACATATTAGCCAGCTTTTTCCACAAAGCATAAGCATTTGTCTCATTAGCAATATGTTGCAGGACACTCAAATCCACAAATTGTCTAATACTAGCAACGGCCTTACGGTTTAATATTTCCCATTTCTTTTGGGTGACACCCATTAGGACATTCTCATTTAAAATGAGTTCATATAAATCCTTCACATAAAGTATATCTTCCATACGGGTCTTTCAAGTACTATAATTGGTGGCATTTAAATTAACCTTGCCACTCATACCCAATTTATCATCCATTTTCACAACACAGAAAATCACCACAACAAGCTAACCTGGCTCTGATACCACTCTTTTGAGGAAACTCAACGATGGACCCAAATTCAAGCAAAAGTAAATTAACCAATTCCCCTCTTGTGTTGTAAAATGGCAATCAACTAACACCAAAAGTATTGAACAAGCCAAGAATCAAAAAACAACAAATGATAAGAAGACTCAAGAATTTACGTGGAAAACCTCGATGTAGGGAAAAACCACGGGACCGTTAACAAGCGGTACCAAAACTTCCACTAATCAACAAAGAACTAAGTGGGTATAGCCAAAGTTCATCTCTAGATCAAACTAGAGGCAATACAATCATCAAGGAAAGCCCTTGGCAACTCAATCTCCACAAATATCACTCAAAAAAGGTAAATAATATAAAACGTATCTGAGAATTCTGGGCAGAATTTACCAACTTCAAGAGCTCAAAACGACAATTGCACTGTCGGATTTGAAAAGGAGAGTGTCAGGAACAACATACTAAAATTTGAGACCGATCAGAGGTCGTTTTGTTGTCGATCGTAGCCAAAACGTGAACTGCTGTATTTCTTCCTCTCCTTCTGTTTTGCCTCTCTATATTCTGCCCTAATTTTCTACTGCTGCCGCAGAAAAATAGCACCCATATTGATGTATGTCCCGAGGGTCCAAGCTAAAACTCAAATTAAGAGTGAAAGCTTACAAACCAAGGAAGAATACAATCATGAGAAAACCAAGGAAAGTGGCACGTAATATATTGGTTGTGAGGCAACAAACACGTGAGGGAGGAATGGAACTTAGGATCAAGGGATTCTAAGTGAAAAGCAAAAGGAAATTTGATGTAATTTGATCTATATCACAAGGGATGGATGGAACCAAGTTGCAAGCCACCAAGAACAAGGGGTAAACAAGTGAAACTTCACGGTTCAAAGGTGGCACGGTCGTGCTTCTAGGCACGGGCAGGCCGTGCCACTTTGCTAGTCCATGATGCCATGTTTTCTCACTTTGCATGGTTGGGTTTGGTTTGGGGATTTGTGATGAAAGTTAGACTATTAGAGGTAGTCTAAGCCTTGAATAAGCATGGGAATGGATATGTGAATGGCTTGTGTTTGAGGGAAAGTGGAAGAGAATCAAAGATAAGATTTACTAACTCAAGATTAAGCCAGCAAACTCTCCTTAACTCTCTTTGAATCCTTGAGATTAAACACCAAATTGGATAGAACTAAACTCAATATTTGGATACAGATATCACCACCAAACTTAAGTTTAGGGCCCTTAAACTATGATTAAGATACAGATATCACCACTTAATCAAATTTAAGACTACACTTGATCACCACCTTAGCCGGCCTAGTTAAGGATAAGCAAGTTTAGTATTTGGTTGCACTAAGGCACGAAAGCACAAAGCTCTCAAAGGTTTTTTTGATTCAAAGCTGATTGATTATACAAAGGGGGGGCCGTGTGATGCTTTATAAAGACCTAAGCTAGCAACCACACACACTAGAACACACCTCTACCTTTCTTTACTAGGGAGGAAAAGTATTAAGAGCTAATACAAACCAGTTAAGCTTAATCTAAGTACAAAGCTTGCTTAAACTAATCTAAATACATCCAAAGCATAAAGTAAAGTAATACTAATGCTTATTATACATTAATCCACTTATACTTAAGCTTAAACATGCTGAATAGCTAGCTGAATTCCCATTGGACAGTCGTAAAGTGGAGCTTGCCTTTTGTCTAGCCAATAGCATGCAGGAGACAACTCCTTTGCTGCCTTCTCTTCATTGGTTGCTCTTCTCTAGAAAACTTCCCTTTGTAGCTTGATAATTGAGTCTTTAGAGGCCTTGGGATGTGTGCCTATCCGCATTGGAAGGGAGGAAACCCTTTGGAGAAGGAAAACAAGTTGTTGCTGCCAAACCAGGTTCACAGGCAGATTCTGGCCAGTTTTCCAACTTGATTTAAGCTTAGCAAAAATGAGTATGATTGTGTTTTCAGGCCATGGGGGGTAACTTTGGGATGTGTATAAACCCCCCAATAAACAAATCAAGGTTAAACCATGTTTAAGTAGGTTAACTCTACTAAAACATTTTACCGCGCAGTTTTGGACCAAAACTAGCAGGTTTGACAAAATGGATTGATTTCTTTACTTCGACTAAGCATGATTGGAATTCAATGCTTGGACCTAAAAGTAGACATCTTGGGGTTTCTAAGAAGGTAAAAATCCAAGGTTTCAACCACCATTAAGCTTGTCAAGTCACATACCCAAATCTGGTTGAACTGGCAGTTTGTATATCTTGGTTTTATTGGCTAATTTGAGAGGGTAAATGAAGTCCAAATGGGATGAAACTTGATTTTCTGGAAAGCTTCTTTCGTGAACTTCAATCTCAATGCAAAATATTGGACTTAAACCTTAAAGAAGTTTAAGTAATTAACCTCTCAAAAACCAAGTTTGCTGCTAGAAGCAAACCATGATCTGCTGTTTTACGTCTTAAACAAAATAAGGATGATTTATTTATCCTTTAGTCACCGAAATGAAATTACCTTCACTGATTTGATGTTTCAAATTAAGGAGCATGGAGAGATCTCCATCACATATATACTCACTCTTGAAGCTTCCAAGAGAAGCTAAACCATAAGAGACAATTTGGACCTTTTTAGACAAAATAATAGGACCCACAAATGACTCATACATCCACATAATAATGTGGGTAAATAAAAACATTAGACCTAAAAATATTATTGAGCCTCTTCCTCCATGTAGGAGGGAACACCCAACAGTAAGTGAGATTACAAACCAAACATGCTAATTGTACATTCAAAAATCTTATCTTTATTTTCTTCAGGTTTGCATTTAATCTTTCCGTTGTCAGCTCTCCTTGTTCTCTCGTCCTCCCTCCTCATTTGTTGAGGATTATGACAATAGTGTCCTATCTCAAAGGTACCATATCCTACATGTCGTTAGAGAAAACAAGGACAATATCAAAAATACTCGTTGTGAATTCCTTTAAAAAAGGGGTTTGAGGAAATCTAGATGCGAAAAACTTTTCTGATGCTAAAAAAAAAGCAATTGTTCTCAAGATAATCATAAGAAAATTTTTGTGAAACATTGTGAAGGTATTAGAATATTTTGATGCGAAAACTCTGAAGTGATTTGAGGAAATAGATGGACAATGATAGATCATCAATATAAGGAATTGATTATAATTTTCTCAAGGGCAGTCTTGGTTCTAGTCATTGGTTATCTCATTGGTGAATTGATTTTCCAATGCACAAAATATTGCGTGCATCATTCTCTGTCATCAACCAATACTCTCTAACAAGACAATACAACGAGATCTGACTTGGAAAGGTTTGCAAATGACATCTTTAGCCCTAGCATCCTAGAGAGTGCTAGACCAGAACAACGAGAGTTTATAAGTACGTTTGTGGAAGAACGAAAGGCAGAAAGAGAAAGAGAAGGGTCAAGGAAGTTGAAACTTCTCCCTATAAGGAAGTATACCTCCAAGGAGAACATATCGACATGCAATGACTGTCCTATTTGCTTAGAGTAGTTTCAAGAGGGTGATTTATGTAGATTTCTTATACGTTGTAGTCATATATTTCATTCCTCTTGTTGACGAATGGCTGACGAATAATCAAAGATGTCCCCTTTGCCGTTCGTATATTTGAGGCAAAGTGAAAAAAATAAACATTCACTTTTTCTTGTTCTTGCCGTTTATTCTCCTTACAATTTACATATTTGTTTTGTATTTTTGGGTGACATCTTGTAATTTGTCAGTTCAGTTTTAGTGCATATAATCTGCTTCATTTTATAACTTCTTCAACGTTTTATCTTAAAGTAATCAAATTGATTCTTGAGAAATCAGAGGAGAACTGTGAATGAAACTGAATTTGGTATTCCCTCTTTCATTTCTCAAACTAAGTGCCATATCTTCTTAACTGGTTTAGCAAAGATGCTTCTAATTATGTTTGTAGGCATAAAAAATTTAATGATGAGTGTCATGCTATAAAATAAATATAAATTGATTATTTTGAATTAACCCATTTAATTTATTTAGATGAATTAGGTCGAATTGACTGCCAAGTCATGGACCCAATGATCACCAAGTCAGAAGTCAAATTGGCTACCAAGTCATGGATCAATGAGTACCAAACCAACAGTCCAATTGGCTCTCAAGTTAACAGCCCAAGAAGACAACCAAGTCGCAAACCTTAGTAGGGTTTTCCTATAGATAGAACATCACTTTCTCCTATTCAAGGGGTGGAAAAACTCATTCACTCCTAAGGCATTCCGAAGACTTAAGCTCTCAAGCAACTTTTCTTTAGAAGAAGACAACAAGCACCTCAAGCACGTGCTTTCCACTTTCGAAGATCAAAGAAAACTCATCTTGATTGAGATTAAGCCTCTTAGGACATCTTTGAATATCAAATTCATTCAAGTTTATACAAAGAAAGCAAATTAGCCAACTTGATCGAGATTCAAACCAGTCGGTCATCTTTCAGGTACAAATTAGAGATCGAATTAGAGAATTTATTCATTTGTTCATCTCGTAGCAAATATACAGAGATTGTGCTTATATCTTTTAAAATCAATACAAATTAAATTTGTCCATATTTCTTGTCTTATTTAATTCAGACTTGAAAATTTTGTTTACAATGTTCTTATAAACAAAAACAAAATTAAAAATTTTATTGAGGCCATTCATAATTTAATGAAGCAAAAATAGCAAGAACTAGAATTGAGGAATGATAAAAACGTTCACTACTAAAATAAGTCATTACAATTGTTTTTACCACCTAAATGATTATAATCATCACTTAATACTTCATCAAAAGTTATTCCAACAATTAAGGGCTAAAACAAAATAATTAAAATTGTTTCATATTATATAAATCAAATATTTAAGAGGAAAACCCATTATTAGCATCCCATAAAACTTCTTCAAAATTTTCAATTTTTGAGAGTTCATACTTATTGTTAAAATTATCTTATTATAGCACGCACCTTAATTCAAATGGGTCAAGTGAGATAATCTATTGAACTGACCACTTATCCTCTAGGTCACCGTCCTTACTCTTGACAAAAGTCTAGCCCTTCATAATGTATTGAATTCACTTCGCTAGGATAGGGGAAGTGTTTGTTATTGTAGCATTTTTATCTTATTACTTATGAAGTGTTCCTTTTAATTCCATTATGTGAGAACAAAGGTTGTTACGGTGAATGACTTACGCCTTATCAAGTCCACTTGTCATTTCTCAGCTTGACTTTCTTGACGAGTTCTTAACTCATAGTTTCTGTAGGTATGAAATGAATGACTTACAACTGCATCTCTAAGGTGTGCTTTATTACTATGTGTAAACTTTGAACAAAATTAATCAAGTGGATATTTAATCTCCTAACTAATAACCTAACCTCTAGATCATTATTCTCACTTTGATTGAAAAACTAACCCTTTCCAACCTGTTGTTTCCTCCTAAGTTTGAAAAGGAAAGTGTTTGCTGTAGCAAGCTTATTTTGCCATTTATAAAAGTATCATTATTCCTGTAATCTTTCTACAAGGACCAAGGCTTTACACTTATTAAGTTACAAAATATGTATTATCATATATAGATATATTAAAAGTTGGATACAAACAATGTATGAATGACATGTGGCATCTTACATGGCACAAAATGATGACTTGACAACTTACAATTGGTGGATATTAGTTAAGACATGTTAATCAAAATTAATGCTATTAATTAGAATTTGTTATATATTATTAACTTAATTATTTATTGCATGATTTTACACTCCTAAATTATTTTATATTTTGAGTAAGTCATCAGGCAGTTAACTTGGTGTGCAATAATTGTTTTCTTTTGTATTCCAAATTGATTCATTTTATTTTTCAATATTAAAAAAATAGAATTAGATGAAAGAATCAAATTTGATCTTAATTTTAATTGTTACTACGTATTATATTTTTTAAGCCTAGATCTTGAGGTCATTGCAAATGAATAATAGCATATTGTCATATAACAACTTAATCGCACAGGATAATTTATGAATGATATATAAGACAACATGTACAAATATTATGTGATTAGTTGGCCACATAAATATTCATCTACAGTTGAAAAATGACTTGTTATATATCTTATGTAGAGTAATTTATAAGATTGTAATATAATTTTTATAAAATTAAGTTAAATTAAAATATAATCCATTTAACTCTTAAAAAATATCCATCACAAATTAATTACACTGTGACATGTTTGAGAATCATGAAAAAAAAAATGATAAATCATTATCATATGAAAACAAAAGCAATTTAGAGTTATTTTAAAGGAAAACATAAAAGAAACAGTAATTATGTTATTATGAAATTGTTAATCTACTTTTAAAATAATGTATTTTTATTAATTATTTATACTAATATTATTAAAACAAAAAAATTACTAACATTCTTGCATTGCAAGGGCATAACACTAGTTACTTAAAAAGTGGAAAGGGAAGCATTAGTATTATAAATTATATTTAGTATTTTCTTTTATAAATCTCATAAACTTTATATAACACACATGCATGGTCAAGTGAGGCAAAATAGTGACAAATTAAGTCATCTATGAATAATAGGTCTCCTTGACATTATTACATTGTCCTCTTGTAATAATTAACATTTAATTGGTACAGCAAATGATATTTATTATTTAATCAAAACCATGTGACTTGTGGAGTACAATCAAAGAATATTTAAGTACTATAAATTCAAGGTATCAGATAAAATTACAACCTTGGAACAATTACACACTTGCATACTTACGTGTAGCTTTGGGGTTGTTCTTGATTTGATGGTGAATAAATTTGATAAAAGTGCATCTTTCATTGTATTGGAGATCCAGACGACCTGTGTTGTGGTTAACCTAATGTCAAATTTCTTTTGATGCATTAGTCGTCCAAGTGTATGGCAGACATTGGTACATGTAGCTATACCGTCTTCTACTATCCTTGAATAACTATCATACAACAACTGAAAGTTCCATTAATGTGGAACAAAATACTCTCTTGGAGTGTCCTTTTGCCAAGAAGATATGGGAAGCGAGTCATTATCGGGAAGCAAATACTGCTTGCTGGTGGTTTGCCTTTTGGTTGCTCAGAAATGGTTGGGAATGATGAGCATGGTGAGTGCCAGTCCTTTGGGAGATTTTGAATGCCTATAATCGGTTCATATTCAAAAACCACGATCGTAACCAAGAGGTCATTAATAGTAGAATTGTTGCCTTTGTTCGTAACTTTCGTGATGTTCAGGATCGTGTCAATGTTGCTACTATTCCATGTCCTAGAACGTTGAGGATGAATTTTGATGGTGGGCAGAGTGGGCAACTCAAGTTACGGATGGGAGTTTGTTGTGAGAGATAAAGTTGGACATATTATCAGGGCTAAAGTCCTTCAAACCTATGTCTTTGCAGCTTTGTGGGTCCAGTTTAAAAGGCGATGGCCTATTTATTTAGGCTTCAAAGGGCTTGTGAAGTAGGATTCAATAACCTTGTCATCGAAGGTGATTGGCTCTCCTTGACTTAGATGTTCTAAGTTAGGCAATTCAAGATAAAATCGTTGATTTTTTAACTAGTGACACTTTTGCTATTTTGAAGTTAGTTAAATTATTTTTCTTGGTTTTTTTTTTGCCCCCCAAACGAAAGGCAATATGGTTGCTCATTAGCTAGCTCACTTGCAATCATGGAACTTAGAGAGACGGGTTTGGAATTTTGACATTTTGGGTCACATTAATTAGGTCCTAAGCGTCGGATGTGTTTGTATGTGTTGATTTACACCTAATATAATTCCCCTTTCATTTTTTGATTAAAAAGAGTACTTTATGTTCAAATGCTTGCAAAATGAATTGAAAAAGGTGCATTGATATATAGATTAGCTTGTTCACAATGCTAGCTGTTAGGAATAATATTAGAGCAACAATAATAGCGGAAGCGATAGGATGAGTTAGAGATTCAGAATTCAAGTGAATAACAGAAAATAGAAATAAGAAGACAAGATATTTAGCGTGGAAAACCCAATGCGGGAAAAACCACGGACGGCGACAGCACCAGAACAATTCACTATGAGCAGGAAGAATACAACACGATCACAATCACCACAGTGATTTGATGTAAGAGCAGAATTACAACCTCTCTATTGTAATCTCTCACAAAGTATTTCTACCTCTCAATGTATGTATGAGTACTGGAGTGATTTTAGATCCTAGGTATGTCCCCTTTGTATAGGGGCAGGAAGGCTAGGATGAGGAAACCCTAACCACCACGGTATCTTGATCACCAAACTTCATCTTTCCCCAAAAAAAAAAAAAAATTTCAAGCCAAAATATGAAAATAATATAATTTCCATAATATAGAAGATCTCAAACACACAATATGATCTTAGATTCCAAGTAGCCGGTAAAAGGGATTTGGGCTATAAACCCAACAATCTTCACCTTGGACCAAAATCCAACACTGCTCTCTGACTCCGTCATCGCACCCCGAAGGGTGATGCCCCTTCCAAGGGGCAATGCCCCGAAGGGCGCTCAAATACTGCGAATACCAACTAAGTCCAAGCAATGCTTGAACTTAGCTCTGGGAGATGACTTATATGAACTTTCCTTCATATAACCTGTCACAGTAGATGCCTGCAAGACATAGAGGCCTCCTTGCCTCAAACCCTTCAGCAGAATCCTACTGCCCTTTGAGACCTTCAGAACTCCACCTTCAGCTGAATATTTGCACCCTTTGGATTCAAGGGTGCCCAACGAGATGAGGTTACGCTTCAAGTTAGGAACGTGACGAACATTCGATAAAGTCCTGACAACACCATCATGAGTCTTGATTTTAACAGTACCAATTCCAATTACATTACATTGGGAATTATTGCCCATGTGAACAACAGTTGAGTCAACTAGATCATATGTTGAAAACCAATCCTTGTGAGGACACATATGATAGGTACACCCAGAATCAAGAATCCAATCAGAATCGCTCCCCCCTTCAGTAGAGGTAGTAAACAGAACGTCACCATCAGAATCAGATTCAGCAAATGAAGTTTCAGCAGGCTCCTGAGAATTATCTTCTTCTTTCTCCTTCTTCTTTTGCAGTTTCCAGCAGTTAGCAACAATATGACCCAATTTATCACAGTAATTGCAGGTCTTACCAGCATGAAGATTTTTAGACTTAGAACGGTTCTTACTCCTATTACCGTTCCCCTTTTCAGTTGTTGTACCCCTTACTGCTAATCCCTCAGCAGAATCAGCATGAATGTCAAGATCAAACTTCTCCTTAGACAACAGGTTTGACTTAACATCTTCAAACGATATAGTACTAGAATTATTATATAGTATAATCTCCTTAAAGTGTTTATAAGAAGGGGTAAATGACACAACAAGCAAAATAGCCTTATCCTCATCCTCAACTTTCACATTTAAACTCTCCAAATCTACCAGAATAGAGTTAAACTCATTCAAATGCTTTTGGACAGGGGTACGTTCAGCCATACGAAAGGTATACAACCTTTCCTTTAGACGGATCTTGTTGGCGAGACTCTTCGTCATGTAGAGTTCCTCCATCCGAACCCAAAGATCCACCGCAGTTGTCTTATCGAGCACCTCTCGCAAGACATGTGGTGCCAAGCACAACTGTATGGCCGAAAGTGCCTTCAACTCCAGTTCCTCCCATTCCTCGTCCGTCAACGATCCACGCCTCCTCTTTTGGTCTGTTGCCCATTGTTCGTCAGTTACCTTCTCAGGTTTCACGTGAGGTCCCTTCAGAACCTTCCACAACCCGTGCTGAATGAGAACTGCTCTCATCTGCACCTTCCAGAGATTAAAACTAATCTCCCCATCGAATTTCTGAATATCTACCTTCATGATAGAAGACATCCTATAACCAAAGCTCTGATACCACTTGTTAGGAATAATATTAGAGCAACAATAATAGCGGAAGTGATAGGATGAGTTAGAGATTCAGAATTCAAGTGAATAACAGAAAATAGAAATAAGAAGACAAGATATTTAACGTGAAAAACCCAATGCAGGAAAAACCACGGACGGCGACAGCACCAAAACAATTCACTATGAGCAGGAAGAATACAACACGATCACAATCACCACAGTGATTTGATCTAAGAGCAGAATTATAACCTCTCTATTGTAATCTCTCACAAAGTACTTCTACCTCTCAATGTATGTATGAGTACTGGAGTGATTTTAGATCCTAGGTATGTCCCCTTTATATAGGGGCAGGAAGGCTAGGATGAGGAAACCCTAGCCACCACGGTATCTTGATCACCAAACCTCATCTTTCCAAAAAGAAAAAAAAATCTTCAACCCAAAATATGAAAATAATATAATTTCCATAATATAGAAGATCTCAAACACACAATATGATCTTAGATTTCAAGTAGTCGGTAAAAGGAATTTGGGCCATAAACCCAACAATACTTGTTAGGAAAACCAATTATTGAAATTCGAGCTCAGTATATGCGGAAGCGATAAAGGATGTAGATATTGGAGAATACAAAACAAAATAAAAAAAAAAAAAGATAATTGTGGGCACATGATTTTTACGTGGAAACCCAAATCGGGAGAAAATCACGGGCGGCAACAACGGCACAAAATCCACTATGATTTGAGTGAGTACAAAACGATCTCAAAGCAAACGCCCAAGAAAGAGATCAACAACAAGAGAGATAAAGATCTCAAAGCAAACACCCAAGAAAGAGATCAATTACAACGAAAATCTCTCAACACTAACTCTAACTCTCAATGTGGAATAGAAAAGGGAAGTGCCCACAGGCACTCCCAAATTGCCCCGCACCAAACAAGGTTAAACAACATAGTATTTATAGAGAAGCTTCACAGGTACCAAGGGTTCAACCCTAGCCGCAAACATATGTCTTGACCACCAAGTATCATCTTTACCAAAAAAGAAAAAGATATTCAATACAAAATATGGAATAATATAATTTCCATAAAATGGAACATCCAACCACACAACTTGAACCTTGGGTGCCAAGCAATAATCTTCAAAAAGGAAATAACTTTATTTATTTCCAAAACCGACAAATAAATTTGGGACAAATCCCAACAAACTCCACCTTGGACCAAATTCCTTGGAATGGACGAACACAACAAAATCGATCTTGTTATGATGTCAAAATTCTCAATATCAATGAGAAACATCCTTCAAGAAAATGCTCGAAATTTGGATCAATAACCTTGCTCTGATACCACTTGTTAGGAAAACCAATTATTGAAATTCGAGCTCAGTATATGCGGAAGCGATAAAGGATGTAGATATTGGAGAATACAAAACAAGATTAAAAAAAAAATAATTGTGGGTACATGATTTTTACGTGGAAACCCAAATCGGGAGAAAACCACGGGCGGCAACAACGGCACAAAATCCACTATGATTTGAGTGAGTACAAAACGATCTCAAAGCAAACACCCAAGAAAGAGATCAACAACAAGAGAGATAAAGATCTCAAAGCAAACACCCAAGAAAGAGATCAATTACAACGAAAATCTCTCAACACTAACTCTAACTCTCAATGTGGAATAGAAAAGGGAAGTGCCCACAGGCACTCCCAAATTGCCCCGCACAAGAGGCACTCCTAAATTGCCCCGCACCAAACAACGTTAAACAACATAGTATTTATAGAGAAGCCTCACAGGTACCAAGGGTTCAACCCTAGCCGCAAACATATGTCTTGACTACCAAGCATCATCTTTACCAAAAAAGAAAAAGATATTCAATACAAAATATGGAATAATATGATTTCCATAATATAGAATATCTCCAACCACACAACTTGAGCCTTGGGTGCCAAGCAATAATCTTCAAAAAGGAAATAACTTTATTTATTTCCAAAACCGGCAAATAAATTTGGGACAAATCCCAACAATAGCTTTAGAGAATGCATGGGAAGGATGAGAGAGTATTGCACTTTTTTTCCAGTTTAGGAGAGTTAACTCAATTCTTTAGTTCTATTATAATGGCTATCGAGACAGAGAAATCATACTCACTCTTTTCAATCAAGGAGTATAGTTCACAATTTTGAGCACTCTTGTGCATATGCAAATAATATCAAAGTATACTTTTATTGGATTTCACTGTTCGACTCTTTGAGGAGTCCAATGGTGCTAACTATGTCTTGATTGACCATTCAGTAAAAATAGTACTAACTAGCTATCTGTAAAGTTTTAGTTTAACTATGCCATTTATAGCTATTGTGTAGGACTACTTTGGGCGTGGGGATAATATGTGCACAAAATCTTCTAGGATTCTTTCCTTAAATGAATGTCTACCAGTTAGACTTGATTTACTTCATATAGTAATTATCAGAACTTTAAAAGTAAGTAGATTATTCGGTATGGATTTTATGGATTTCTTAATATAAGATGATGAAGTTGAAGGAACGAAGAAAGAGGGAAACATAATTTTGGTTTATACGTAAATGCTCTAGACATCTATCTTTGTGTACAAATTTTAAAAAAGTTCTAGGAGATTAGTGTAAAGAATGTACACAAAATCCAATTAAACACTCAAAAATCAAAATGTTCCTAGATAGTGTAAAAAGTGAAACTTACGCTAACATAGTACGCTTGAAAGTGATTTTTGACGAGTTACAATGCAAAGTATCAACATAGACTGTCAATTTAAACAGAAAAATTGTGATAGGTAAGCACAACCGAAAGATTTCTATATACTAAATTTTATGAAGTTGTGATATAATAATACTAACTACATTAGTTTCGCAAAATAGGAAAGCTAGAATATTGAGAGTCCTGCGTGAAGTTACAACTAACCACTTAGAATTCTTCGCCCTAGTTAATGTTTCTTGAGCGTTATGGATCTACACTTGGGTTGTTGGTGTAAATACAATCTGTCATGATTACATACCATATAAAGTCGCTGACACCTCTTTTGTTCCTATGTGTAGTTGTGGTGCATTTGTCACTTTTTAACACGCCTTTGTGTAATGGTATACATGGAAAAAACCTGACTTCTTCCATAAAAGAATTGTCATCATTCAGACTTTGTTTACTTTAATTATTGTGAAAATTTGTGTTATATTTTGCTATTTATCTCTCATGCTTATTCTCTCTATAGTTTCTGGCAGATATCTTCTTTGATCTTCTTTCTTTTTCAGATGTGATGGCTTCAAGTACTCGAAAATGCAAATCTTGTAGAAAAGAGATAACCAATTTGCAAATTGGATGGTGGTCTCTTGAGGATTGTACCTATGCCCCTGTTTGTCACGCTTGCTCGTAAGATTAACTATGGATCTTGTATCTCCTCTTGAAATTTGAGTGTTGCTTTATCTTATTGAATGTCATTCTGATATTAGGTATATAGTTGTTTATGTATTACTGTTATTTGTAGCACTTTTTCTATTTTTTTCCCCTTCTTGTAGGCTCTTGATTTTGTGTACTTTCTTGTCAAACTAAACGCTTATTCTATCTTCTTTGGCAATGAATGATCTTCATGCATTAAGTTTTTTAATTGATTTTATCTTAATGCATACTATTTCATAGGGATTACAGGTACTTGCATGGGCGTAACAATTTATGAATTGGAGTCTAGTTTTTTCTTTCCTTTACTTTTGTTGCTTCTCTCGCTTTCTACTTTCCCTTTCGCGTATACATCTTCAAGGTAAGCTCGAATATTGGGTGACAAATTTGGGAGAAAAGTACTTTTCTTACCTTATTTAACTATTACTGTTAATATGCATATTTTTGAAAAACTCATGCCCTCTTAAATTATTTCAAAACAAGTAGGAATAGAGGTTATTCTTCCAAAATAAATTAATGCAGTGAACGAACAAAAAGTAAAATATAGACCTACATGAAATATCTGAAGTAATTACATCTTTTACGCCCTTACCTAGCATATTTTTGTGGCGCTTCTTTTGTGTATAACTAGCTTAAGGAGTTTTATACACAATCACAATTTTAACTATACAAGTATTATGTGAGAAGCATTACATACACACATGTAGACATATTTGCGAAGTGTGATAGCTAATTAGGAATAGTGAATACGGATCTATGTAAAGAGAATGAAGAAAAAACGAAAGATAATAATTCTTCTAAGAATTTTTTTCCTTAAATAATAATATTCTAGAGGTACAACATTTGCACATTAATAAAGTTGCACAAAGATTGCTCAATTTTATTTTATTTTTAATTAAGGTAAGTTGGGCCATCTGTTGAGCCCTCCCCAGGAAAGACCTAGTACACCCACTAACCCAGGGGAATGGGAGAATTCTACTAGGCAGGCCCAAGAACCAACACCATCCCCCTCAACTTCCCACATAAATGACAAGCAAAGGTTCTGTCCAGGCTTAAACTCGGGTGAATTGGATGGCAAGAAGTAAGAGATACCATTGAGACAACCACCTCATCGGTAAGATTACCCAAATATGGATTGTCCTTGAATGGTTTTACTGCTTAAGTGGAGGATATATCACATTTTCTTTAAGACACCGTATGCGATGATTCAAAATAATAGTAATAGTTCTATTTTTACTATTGAAACAGATCGAAACTTGACATGGTTCATAAAAAATAGACGTGTTAGCATGAAATTATTTCAAGAAGGTTAGTTTCTTTTTGTTTTAAAATTACTTAAGGTAAATAAAAAGTACTTGTAAGTAAAAAATACTTGTAAATTGGAGGTAGGAAAGGCAAGGGGGTAATTCTTTTATTATTATTATTATTATTATTATTATTATTGTTGTTGTTGTTGTTGTTGTTGTTGTTATTTAATCAAAGCAAAGCAAGGGGTAAATTGGTAAGCCAATAATTACTGGCATAGACCAGGGGAAGGAACAGAGATTTGGGGTTCGGGGAGAAGGGGGTCTGAGATAGCCTCCACCTCGTCCATGGGGGGCACGGCGAGTCATCCGGCGGATTTGATAGCGGTAGGGGCTTTCCAGGAGCATATATGCTAGTAGGGTTTAAGGGAAGTCTCAATGTCAGTAACACCCCGCGTGCTTAATCTGAAATTGGGTAATCTTTCACTTTCCCTTATTTTCTGATTTAAGTAAGATAAATGTAGGGTTACCATGTTTGTGTTGAGATTACATTCTTCATGGTGGTGGTTGATTGTGTAATGGTTATGGATGTGAGAGCATTTGTTGTGTGAATTACATGTTTGGGCTCCAACTTTGTCATGAGGGTGGTTGTATTATGCTCGAGAAGTGATTGAATTACGGTTGTCTCGTAATAGTTCTCATTATGTGATGCCCATTTATTTGTTATTGGATTGTTGTTGTCGTGGCTATTGTTGATCATGGGAAGCATGCTTTCTTGAGTAAAGTCACAATTGCATGGAAGTATGGCTTGGTAGTAAGTAACTATGAATTATGGAAGGTTGTGATTGTGTGAATATGTTTAATTTGATGTATTGTCTTATGTTTATATGAAAACCTTGAAGGTTGAAGTTAATGTAAGTGGATTACCATGTTTGATCACAAGCTACAGCACAACTGGAATTGCTATGTTTAGTAGGCTGTAAGTACCTAGAACAAGTTCATGTAGAAAGTTTTGGGTACATGTGTATATGTGCATTTAAGCTCTGTGCTCTAGAGAGGTCAAGTTCACAGACAATTAGGCAATTTATGTGTTTGGTCTATGTTATGCTGTGAGGGCGTTTCAATTACATATGAATATAAGTTCTTCACTTGTAATTATAGGTGAGAGATTCAATTTAGTGGAAAAATTTGAGAAAAGCATGAAATACTAGTTATGTTGGTGCTAAATGAGATTTTTTTTTTTTTAATAAGGAAAAGGTAATATATTAATATAGAAAGATCAGAAGCTCAGCTGCACAGTGAGCGTCATACAAAAGGCTATATACAACCTATGTATAAACTATCCACACAATCAGCCAGATCAATAGAGGAAGAGCTAAACTTCCCATTCTTCCAAAAGTAGAGTATCTTGATGAAATTCTCTTTCAAATGCTGAAGAGGGGTTTCTATACTTTCAAAAACTCTTTGGTTTCTCTCTCTCCAAATACTCCAAAAGATGACATGAGGTAGGACCATGACTTCCTCCTTTTTCTTCTTCTTAACTTTCCTACCAAAGGAACGCTCCCAAGCCAAAAGATGATTCCCAATAGAATCAGGAGTAACCCAAGAAATGCCCAAGCAACTGAAAGCTAGATTCCAAAGTATGCTCGCAAACTGACAATGGAGCAATAAATGATCCGTAGATTCAAAGTCCTTTTTACACACGAAGCATCTATTCACCAAAATTTTCCCCCTGTTTTGTAAGTTGTCACACATTAGTATGTTCCCACGTGTAGCTTCCCATACAAAGAAAGAAACCTTTAAGGGGTCAAATAAAAAGATCTAACAGTGAAGCACCCTGAATGGTTAGATCCCGCCTCACCGTATCCATTGAAGATTCTCCTACTTTGGCCTCATTTAGCTTATTGAAAAAGCTTACCAAGGAATAATCATCAACGAATCTATCTCGAATAAAAACAGGTGCCCAAATATTGTTCCCATAAACCTACTCGTGATAATTAGCGACAGAGGCATTTTTGTCCACCGTCAAAACATAAAGGCTAGGGAACAGGTCTTTCAAAGGAATCTTGCCGCACCAGTGATCGTGCAAAAAAATGATTGAAGAACCATCTCCTGCCTCAAAGGAACAGTGTGGAAAGAATCTCCTCGAACCTTTGGAAATATATCTCCAAAGACTATACCCATAAGAGCCCTTCACAATAGAGGAAAATAATCTGAATCCATCGTCCCCATATTTGATGGTAACTACCTTCCTCCATAGATTGCCCTTTTCATTCATAAATCTCCACAGTCACTTACCAAGAAGGGTCTCGTTGAAGAGACGCAAGTCCCTTATACCTAACCCTCCTAAATACAGTGCTTGCTTCACAATGTTCTATCTCACAAGATGAAACTTGAAGTCACTCTCAAAAGAACCCCAAAGGAAATTTCTCTCGATTGCTTCTAATTTATTGGCCACTGAAGAAGGTAAGGGAAAAAGAGAGAGGGAGTAAGTCGGGATACTTGAGAGAACACTCTTGATGAGAGTTAATCTCCCCCCTTTTGAAAGGTACATAGACTTCCATCCAGAAAGTCTTTTCTCAAATTTCTTGATAATTGGATCCCAAATGACTTTCTCCTTAAATTTAACACCGAGAGGGAGATTTAGGCAAGTAGTCGGGAAGGCATCAACATTGCAACCTGAAACACCTGTAAGCAGTTGAATATTGTCTATATGTCCAATAGGTAGGATAGAGCTTTTTGCCAAGTTAAGCCTAAGACCCGAAACCACCTTAAAGCAAGTAAGCACACAACGAAGGTTCATCATTTACTCATAATCATTTTCACAAAAAACAATAGTGTCGTTCGCAAAAAGAAGATGAGACACACCCATAGTTGTCATACTTGAGCGGCCCACTTTAAATCCAAATATAAGCCCTGCACTAGATGCCGAATCAATCATCCATATAAATACTTCCATGACTAGCAGAAACAAAAGGGGGAATAAAGGGTCTCCCTGACGAAAACCTCTAGAAGTCGAAAAGAATTCCGTTGGAGAACCATTGATAAGAACTGCAAAGGATGTAGAGGATATGCAATGGCGGATCCATCTAATCCACTTTTCCCCAAAGCCTATTCTCTTCATGACATACAACAAAAAATCCCAGTTCACATGATCGTATGCTTTCTCAATGTCCAACTTACAAACGACTCCCGGCTTTCCCGACTTGACCCTAGAACCAATAAGCTCATTTGCTATAAGCACCGCATCAATGATTTGACGGCCTCCTACAAAGGCATTTTGGTTCTCTGAAATAAAATTCCCAATGATGCTTCCTAACCTTCAGGCTAAAACTTTGGAAAGCAACTTATAAATGCAACCAACCAAGCTGATTGGCCGAAAGTCTCTAATATTTTCAGTATTTGCTTTCTTAGGAATAAGATCAATAAAAGTGGCATTGAGGTTGGCCACAAATCTTCCTGAAGAGAAAAACTCGGCAAACATCCTCGTGTCCCAATTGCCTTGACGGAATGCCATAGTCATACTGATCGGTCCGGGGGCCTTTTCCCCACAGCAATCTAGAAGGGCCTTAGTAACTTCTTCTTCACTGAAAGGCATCTCAATAAACGCCTTATCAGCATCTCGTAACAAGGGCAAAGGCAAACTATCAACATTAGGTCTCCACGGTTCTGAGTCTTCTGACTTGGAAAAAAGAGATTTGTAGAAGTTGTAGATTGCAGACTTCATATCTGGGAGAGCATCATATTGAACCCAATCCACCACCACAAAAGACATAGAGTTAAACTTTCTACGCATATTAGCTACCCTATGGAAGAATTTGGTGTCACGATCGCCTGCCTTAAGCCATAAAGCCCTCGACTTTTGTCTCCAAGAGATTTCCTCCATCAAAATAATTTTAGCCCAATCCTCTTTTGCAGCCCTTCTTTGCTGAATTTCAAAGCTAGTAAGGCTAGATGAGATTATAATTGATTTCAAATGAATCCATGGTTAAATGAGCAAATCATGTCATATACATGTCTATATATGGATTAATGATTTATGGTTAAAAGCAAGTGAAAATCATGGTTAATTCCATTTGAGTAAAATGAGATGAAAAGTTCAAGTTATGTGGAAGCTTGCAAATCTATTAGTGAATATGAGATTGGGGGATAAGGACTAGTTTGGAAACTTTAAGCTTGAATTTGGGACCTGTGCCATCAACTTGGTGTAAGTTATGATAGGATGACTTAGGCCTGGTGGCTACGTAAGTCTTGTCAAATCAGTGTACGATGTTTGTGCACGATGTTTGTGGAGACAGGCATAAATTTCTGCTCGATTTTGGTTGACGGGAGGTGACAGCATGCAGTAAGGGTTAGTATCATTATGCAGTGTGCACATTATGGATGAGTATTAATATGATCAATTATTTTATGTCATAGGATGTGCGACACCGTGCAATAAGTTGAGGTAACTTATGATAATTATGTGATCTAAGCAAGGTATATTTTGAGTTCCTCATAGGAAGATTTATGTTTCATGACATCTAGGTTTTAATGTTTTATATATTATGATACAAGCGTGAATATGATTTGTAAAAGTGATATGTGGTTTATTCGAGAAGCAACATGTTATTCGACAGCATTATACTCTGTCCTGCTCTCAAGTCTCGCCTTAGCTTCCCTCCTGGGGTTGAGTGAGGATGAATGAACCAAGATAGCATGCATGGTTATGGGACATGTGGATAACTTGGTCCAAGGTATATGCAGAATGTAACACATATTATTCAGAGGGATCTCTTGAACACAGCCTTCTGTGTCCGGTTCTTAGGCTTTATGTGCGGAAGTTAAGAGTGTTAAGCATGTCATTAGATTGAAGATGTATTAAGCTGTTTAAACATGATGAATTGGGATATGTTCAAGACTTCAAGCTGGGATTTTTACGTTGGGGGTCAAATGTTTGTGGTTATTTGGATCGTACATGATGTTCATGAACAATGGGAGAATGTTTTCGATTTAAAAGAATTTTGGATAGGGATGGCAGTGGGTCCTAGGCCTGACTCAAACCCATCAGACCTGGCCAAATTAGAGGGTCTGGATCCAATCAAATGAGACCCAATGGGTGTTAAGCGGGTCTGGGTCCATGGGATGTGGGTCGGGTTTGGGTCCGGGTCTGAAAAATTTAGACCCACACCTGACTCAAGACCCATTTAAGACTTATTATTTTTTTTAAAAAAAACACGTGGCAAAGACAATTGGCTAAAGTAACTCTAAATTAGTATACCCTAAATCTACTTTGCATGCTGCCCGTCGTAGAAGAACTATTTTGTTATATTTGTTTAAAATTTGATGGACTTTGTCCTTATGGTTTGTATTAAAATATTTTTTTTAGTGTGTAAGGCGTAAGTAAGAACACTTAGTTATGAAATATGTCGCTACAATTTTTTTTATTAAATATCATGTCTTCTAAATTCAATTATTTGTCTTTAAAATGTGGTAATTCATGTCGGGATGTGGAAAAAATAATTTTTAATATGAAAAACAATCAGGACTCGTGGATTCGCTAGACACACAAGGTGTAGGTCTTGGTCACATCGTTTCAGACCCAATTTGTCTGGAGCGGGTCCGGGTCCAGGTCCAAAAAAATAAAACGGGTCTGGATTCATATGGATTTGATCCAGGCCTGACCAATCGCCGTCCCTAATTGTGGAAAGGGTTTTCATAACCATATTAAGAGTTGCTTAAGTATTCTTTTTAAGGCCTTTACTTACCTATTTAGATGTGGTTTGCCTGCCCTCTTCTCTTCCCTTTCAAAATGATGGACAGGCAGTTCATGGATCTGCAAGAGAACTCAAATTTGAACCAAGACCATGTATTTTGCTTTTCCATGTAACTTGATTGTGTTGTGCATATAATTTTGTGATGCAGTTATGTTATAAATTATACATCTGTGGCAGCCATCCCCACTTTTAGATTGGTATAATTTCGGTTTGTGTTGTCTTGAGCCAAGGTAGGCCTAGGCTTTTTGATGCTATGCATATTATCATTTAGCACATTTCCAAGATGCGTAGCCTGTTGAGTCATGTATTGGTCACCAGGTGTGCGGCTTGTATAGTCATGTAAATGAATGTCAAGTTGTGGACAAGATGGTACATCCAAATGGAAACATCAGAAAAAGATGGTACATACTTCTTTTTAGCTCCCCTGAGGGTACATCTTCTTCTTAACCCCCCTGGAGGGTTTAAGGAGCTGTAGTGTTGTGATATCTCTAGTCTGAGGACAACGGTGTCATACTCCCTCTGTGCCAAAATATTTGTCCTCTTTTCCTTTTATGGAAGTCCCAAAACAATGTCCCTTGTAAGTTGTAACTACTATTAGTATTAAAAATCTCCTTTTTCTTCTAAAATCAATAGAAAATAGTGCATTGAATAATACACCCTTAAAAAATTCAAATTTAATCGGACGGAGGGAGTAATGCATTAGAAACAAACTTGAGCTATCCAAATCCAAATCCAATACCCCAAAAATCTCGTTACCAGGCGGGGTGTTAGGGGGTCTGATGTAGCAGTCTTACCCATGAATTGCAAAATTACAGATAGACTAATTCTGATTGAGCCTAGATCTAAAACCTGTAGACTACCTAGTACTTCATAGAAATGGAGCAAATGAAGTTTAGAGAGACATTTTACTTTAGTGATTAGTCCATACAATCCAAGCTGAAAAAAAAATAATATGGAAACAGATTATAGGAGTCAAAAAGAGTTCAAGTAGATTCCAATGCATTCATCCTTGTATTGCAATGAAATTAGTAGTACTGGTCTTAGAGGTATCTTATGGCTTAACCAGAGGAAACTGCTATGGTTGATTTTGCAGCTCAATAAGAATAGAAGGCAGAATGATACCTCTTGAAAGGATCCTTGCTTGGGAGTGGCTTCTTCTTCTGAAAGTTTGGTGTCCCCATGGGGAAGCTAGGTCCAGGTTAATATGTGCCTGTGCACTGTAAGATGGTTTTGGCGGAAAATCATCAGTGGATGGCCACTCCTTTTTCTTTTTTTTTTGGGGGTTTTTTTTTTGGGGGGGGGGTTATGTCATATGTATGGCAACAAATGAAGGTAAATATTTATTCTTAAGGTTTAGTGAACAATGAGTAATATGCAACTGCCAATGAGTAATATACAGATTTACTGAAAACAAATACTACTCTGGACAACAGTCTACATCTGTCTCCATCGGATCAAAACTTTTCGCTTAGAACTTGAGATATTTGGATTGTTGAAACAGAGATGTTTCATTCTTTTTATTGTAACCATGTAGGATTAATGCAAATGAAAAATAAAGGAAAGGTAACCCAGGATATCAGGGAATGTTGACAGGTAGAATCATGCTAATTCTGTATTGATTGATCAAGGCATTTTGATGTTGTACATTGAATATTAACAATATGGGGAATAGTTTAGTATTTGGAAATCTCTTGTATTCTGATAATTTAAAGTAACTTTTTAGGATTATTTATAGGCTTTTTTTTGAAATATTCAATTACAGTTATTTAAGCATGTTTTACTAAAATATTGGGTTTCCTATAGCATATTCTTTGCTCTCTTCATCCTTTTGCAATCTCCCCCCCCCCCAAAAAAAGAGAGGAAGTAGGGGAAAAACCTCCTTCCTTTTATGTAGAATCTATCCATTTGGTATATTAGTCATTGAATTGCTATCAGTATAGTATCACAACATCCCATCCTCTAGCAAGGCTTTGGGACTCAATTGAGGAAACTTGTAAGAAGTTTCTTCACTATATTAATTTTTGTCTTGCGGAATGGCACCCCAAACAGGCATATATGGCAACTCTAGCGTGTTCAACTAGCACAATGGTGAGCCTTTGACCTATCCTCAACCTTCTTTGATTAATGATGGAGGACTTTAACTATGCTCAAGTGCCATTATATGCTCAAGGCCAGTTGTTGCTTGCCATTGTTTCATATTTAGCAGCCTCTCCAAGTTTAACTCTGGTAGTGCTTTTTTTTGGGTTCTCCTTTTTTTTTGGGGGGGGGGGTGTCTACGTGGATGGGGGATGGATTTCAGGGAGCCTAATTGCCAAAATAGATACATTTATGGAGTGCTAGGTGTCTCAAACTTACTTTGAAGTTAGGATTGGAGATGAAGCCATTGAGGGTGAAAATTTTGATAAATTGAACTAGTAATGCTCATAGGTTAATCTTGTCATTCTTATCGAATTGTATGCGTGTCCTTCTATAGGGGAGCCTAGTTAGAAATGGGTGTTAAGGACTTCTCCTTTTTAGCATTTCAAAGGATTTGCCTTATTGAATTTTGGCAAGTTTTCTATGGTGCCTTGTGGCCTTTAAAGAGTCAAAGAAGTAAAGAAGTGGAGAAGGGTATATGCTTCTATACTTTATATGGAAAGGGGGTGGGGTGGTAAAAGGAGGATCTACTTTTGTCCTATGTGGGAAGAGCTCTAATGGGAACTAATATGTTGCGCAAGTATAGAGAACTTCCTTTCAGTAACCAATGGTAAAAGGTGAGGGTGCCTTCGGAAATTTAGTGTTAAAGAATAGATGCTTCGGAACCAATGTTATCATGGAGTTCATTGGCTTTAATCAATGGACTCGATCATTTCTCGGCCTGATGGAGTATGATGTTTAAACCTTGTGTTGGCTTGGTAAAATTTCCTTTATTTTTTTCCTGTTAAGGAAAAAGCAATATATTATAAATGGGTGGATGCATGACTAGCATCCTATTAAAGACTATATACATCCAAAATACGAACTATCCACACACTAAGCCACATCAAAAAAGGATGAGCAAATGTTCTTGTTATTCCAAAAATAAAGTCTCTTGATGAAATTATCCTTTAAGCACCCAAGAGGACCTTTCGCTTATTAATGTTGTCAATATCCTTTTTGTTTTGGACTAATACTATGAGTTGTAATTGGACGTATACTGTGAATCCTTGAGGTCTAAGATGGATCCTTGACAAATGTTTTTGAGGAAAATCTCTAATAGATGTATATTTGATCCTCTAATACAATATTTTTATAGACTGTTCAAAAATCAGGTTCATAGTATACTACAATAGCAACAACGACGTTGTCTCCTCCAACGTAGGTCCCGCTTTGGCGGGGTCTGGGGAGATCCACATAGAGGCGGTGCTACCCCTGGCAGTACTTGTGCAAGCAAAGAGGCCGATTCCAACCCCAAAAAAAGTAAGGAAAATGCTTCGTCGAGTTCAAATCTTTGAAATAAGTTCACAGTATCATCTTAGAAATTGCAATGAGCGATTTATCAAGTAGACTTTAGAAAACTTAGTACCGCAATGACTTTAATATAAAGAAGGTAATAGTTGATCATGTTTGCCTGTCCTCTTTGTTGGAAATTGACGTTTCTTATCCTTTTCCATTCCATCCCATTTCTTCCCATTTTTTCCCATTTCTTCCCAACCCTTGAATAAAAGTCCCGTTCTTTCCTAATCCTTCCTTTTCTTTCCCTTTCTTTCTCTGTAGGATTACTGTTCGCAGGGCATGAATGGTTTCACTGTAGGATTACTGTAGTTTTACTGATTCGACCTACTTAAGTGATAGCTGCCTAGTATTCAAGGATGAAAAGAAGGTTAAATGAATCTTTCATGGCATGAAGTTTGGTGCGGAGACTGACCTCTCAAGATTCAACTTCCTGGGCTTTTAGGATGGCCCTTCTTAAAGAGGCGATGGTGCATGATGTGGTCTCTTGGAATGGTGACCTTCACTCACCAAGGTGAAGATTCTTCTTGAGGGTATTGATGAAATTATATGGTTTTATGAGTCTAATACTTCTTTTACTATCAAGAGTTTCTTCCACAAGCTTTACAGTGGTGGGAATTGCCCTAATGTCCCTGTAGAGGCTATTTGGAAGTCTAGAGCACCCACAAAAGCATGCTTTTTTGCTTGGGCGACCACTAAAGGAAAGATCCCCATAGAGGATATGCTTAAAAGAAGAAACTTTAATGGACCTAGTAAGTGTTTTATATGTCTTTAGGAGGAAGAGACGGTGGACCACATCATTATTCATTGTAGTTGGTTTTCATCACTTTGGCATTTGTCTCTTTCCTTGATGGGTGTTAGATGAGTTCAACCTTTCTTTGTCAAAGATCTTGTCATGGCGTGGAGAAGAAGAATGAAGAAGAGTTAGGTTTGTGGTATTTGGAAGATGATTCCTTTGGCAATTTGGTGGTGTACATAGGAAGAAAGGAATAGTCGGACTTTTGAGGGCAAAGCTTTGTCCTTCCAAGATTTCAAGCTCTACTTTTTGAGAATCTTACATAATTGCGGCCATGCACTTAATGGTGAAAGAAACATATGTTTTTTGGATTATGTAGATGATATTATGCATGAAGGCTTGAGGGCATGATATGTTTGTTTGGCCCCTTTTGTACATGGGTGCCATCTTTTGTTTAAAAAAGGGGGCTTGAGGCGCGCCTAGGCGAGAGGCGACTGGGCCAGCGCCTTAGGTGACTCCAAGCCCAGCGAATTCCGGAGGCACACGCCTCAAATGGGCCTAAGTCGAGGCGCAGGCACAACGCTTTTCTCGCCTCATAGCAATTTGCGGTGGTAGAGAGATATTTTTGAGAAATTAGTGATCAAAAGCCAAAATTTCTCTAGATTAGAACTGACGCAAGTAATAACTGAGAGACACACGAGTAGAAATCCCGATCCAATTACATCAAATTGCTCTGAATTCAGCCCTAATTTTCAAAATCCTAATTTTCGGAAACCCTAATTGTCTGAAACCCTAATCTCTCTCGGATTGGAGGCTTATGTGGTGGCTTGATCAGGACAGACCAATTGACCTTCTTCCTCAAGCTTTTCCGACGGACGATCTTCACTGGTCGCTTGCAATCTGCTCTGGTAAGTGGTAAGTGCTGTGCTGAGCTGCTGACCTCCTTATGCGGTGTTAGGGGTTCGAAAGACTTGTTGGGTGTGTTGCTCATTACTCTTCTCTCTCCTCTTTCTAGTTTTATAGTAATTAAATATCTCATTTTTTGTCTTTGGGATTTGGGACAGTGGGCTGGTAACTTTTTCTGCTCCCTTTGAAAACATGTATGGGGGCTATTTTTACTATTTGTATATTCTGTGCATACCTGCTAAATCTCTAATTTTTTTTGATGAGGCCAAATCTCTTGTTTTTGGCATTGATCCATTTTATTTTAGTGAGTTATAATATTGTTCTTGCATATTCTATACCGTTCTACAACCATTTTGGACTTTATAACGGTTGTAATCTTAGTTTAAAAAAGCGCACCCAGGGCGCGCCTAGGCGCGTAAAAGCCCGAAGCCCACACCTCTGTGCCTAGTAAGGGGTCAGGCACAGCCCATTCATTAAGCACGCGCTTTTTGCGCTTTTCTGGGCTTTTTTTCCAAGCGCGGGGCGCGCGTTTTTTGGGCTTTTTGGATCTTAACGTACTATTTGACAAAAAAAGGAAAAAAAAATTACAAATCAGACTTAGAAGCCTCAGACTACTTCTCACCTCCTCATTTGAACCTCTCTGCTTCGCCGACTGCTCTTCTCCTTCCTCCTTCTCCAGTTCAGTGGCAAACCCTAGCTCAGTGCAAACGGGTAAATGGTCTTCTGCTCCTTTCTACTTTTATTTTTCCACCATCCTCCTCCTCCTCCTCGTTAGTGAGTCGAACCCCATGGAAGAGGTTTCGAGTTCTCTCTCTCTCTCTCTCTCTCTCTCTCTCTCTTGAAAGATGCAGCTACAGTGCACAGCTACAGTGCCTATCTTCTCTTCTTTCTGTCAATCGAAGACCCCCCTGTCTAAACTCTAAAATCTAAACCTCCCCCTTCTGTCTAATTTCCACGCGGCAGGGCCTTGAATTTAATTTGAAGGGTTTATGTTTTAACTTTTAAACTTTTAATTATTCATTACTTTGTTTAATTGGTTGTGTTTTTTTTTTTTTTTTTTTTGGTGGTTGAAAATTGTAGTGAACTCATTTGTGGTGTTGATTTTTGGGTTGAATTACTTGAATGGAAGATGCTTAGTTCACCTTTGTGAGCTATTTTGCTTTGTGTGCTATGTGTTTTATGCTTTCCTTCTATGGCCCTGCTAGTTTGTGTATTTTAAGACTTCTACTATCTTATGGTGTGTGCTTTGAGAAACTATGATGTTATGTTATCGTGCTTTATGACTATATGCAATGTTATTCGTGGTTATCTTGACGTTTAATTCCTTACTTGAAGTCATTATCTACATTATTTTTAAAGAAATATGGTTTGGGAATGATTTTGGAGTATTTTATAGTCAAAGTGCGCCTCGCGTCTGAAAAGCCCGCGCCTTTGCCTCGAACCCGCGCCTCGGGCTCCAGGACCTTTTGCGCTTTTTTGCGCCTCGGGCTTTTTTAATCTAAGGCTGTAATGGTATCTAATCATTGTAGTGATGCAAGTATATGACTTATTTGGGCATAACATGTTTTTAGAATAAATTTTTTGTATTTTTTATAAAAGTGCCCCTCGCGTCGTTGAGGCGCGCGCCTCGAGGCTTACGCCTTGTGCCTCACGACTTTTTGCGGCTCTCACTTTTTTAAACTAAGGTGGCATATCCTTGATGTCTATATAGTGCAATCTTTTGATTACTCATCAAAAAATTGAAGGAGCCTATGTGGCTTCAATCTGTGCTTAAAAAAGTGCGCTCGGGGCGCGCCTAGGCGCACAAAAGCTCGAAGCCCACCCTGTTGCGCCTTAGAATGGGTCAGGCGCAACGCATTCTTGAAGCCCGCACTTTTCTAGGATTCAGACCGAGGCGCAAAGCGCGCGAAACCCTCGCTTATAGATCATAATAGACCATTTGAAAAAAAGAAAAAGCCTTTAAAGGGCCTTGACCCCTCTCTTTCTTTGTGGAAGCCTTTTAATTAAGCTGCCACTGGAAATAAACAAAGCATATTGCTGCTGTTGAACTTGAGGTTGGAGCTGGAAATCCTAATTGTGGTGACGACAATCTAGTAGTGCTTTGTTCTTTTTTCTTCTTTCATATTTCCTTCTTCATCCTCCACCTTCTCTGTTATTCAACGACCATGCAAAGTTTTTCTCTGTTCCCTTTCGGTTTTTTTGCGGGGCTTCAAGGAGGTCAAAAATTATGCCTGCCATAGCCTACATTGCCCTGTGGGAGTTATCCTTTAGTTGCTTGGGAGTCTACTGGGTTGTCTCGGATTCTGTGAGTAATTATCTTTTGGCTTGGGAGGGTGCCTTTAGTAGGAAAGTTAAAGAGAGAAGCGTCTTATTGATCCCACATGTGATTTTTTGGGCTATTTGGTGAGAGAGAAACAAAAGAATCTTTAAAGGAGAGGAGACGTCCCTTCAACGAATCAAAGATATTATTAATTTATTATCAAGACTTTTTTTCTGGGATAGTGGGAACTTTTGTGAATCTTCTTTTGATGTGATTGATTTTGTGGATAGGTTCCACCTTGGGTGTACATAATCCTTTGGTAGGATGCCTGCTTGCATCCATCCCTTTGTACATTCTTCAGTTTAATATATTATATTCTTTTTCCTTATCAAAAAAAATAACCTACAGTGCTACAATGCTACTGAACCCTTGCTTTCTTCCCCCCCCCCCCAATCTTTCTCCCTTTCTCTTTCTCTTTTTTTTCTCTCTCGCCCTCCCTCTCTCTGCCTCGCAGGCTGGTAGCCTATGTTATGTTTTGGGGTTTCAATTTATAGTAATCCAATTAAGCTGTGTTCAATGCTGTAATTGTATTTTGCTATGTTTAATTGGCTCTTTTTTTCCCTGGGTTTTCGTGAAAATCACTTATTTGATGCAATTATCTAGCTTATTTTCAAAGAAATATGGTTTAGGAATAATTTTTAAGCATTTTTTAGTAAAAATGCATCTCACATATAAAAAGCTTGTGTGTTCGCCTCAAAGCTCATGCCCCGGGCCCCAGGACCCTTTGTAATTTTTTTTTTGCCTCAGGCTTTTTAAAACTAAGGCTTCAACCACTTGCTTCTTTGGGACTGAGCCTTCGAACAAGCAATTCACAACCAGTGGTTTATTTCAAATATTGTAGTAGTATTCCAACAAGCAATGGAGAGGAATTTTTAAGCATCTTTGAGGTCAGGTAATTGGCGTTGTTTCCATAAACGCTATTGGTAGAAATATGACTTCCAAAAACAAATTTGATCCTGAATAAGTTAAATGATCTTCATTGGGTAATTCTCCAATCAGGGAGAACAAATGGAACTTGTTGTGCGGTACCTCTTCCAAAAAGATCTTGAACTATTGTATTCGGTGGAGCACTTGGAAGGGGAGGAATTGTCAGATTTTTGAGGGCAAAGCTAGGACTATTCAAGGTTTCAACCTTTATTTCTTGAGAACTTTGAATAGTTAGAGTCAAGTCCCAATCATGGGACAAAGTTGACTTTTTTTTGGGAATTTTGCCAATACGATTGTTGTAAAGAGGTTGAGGACATGACGTTACTTTGTCATTGCCTCCTTTTGTACATGGGTGACATCCCCTTATGTCTTCATAATACAGCTTTTGATTACTTATATAAAAAGTCTTTTACTATTGCATTAGTCAATCTATTTCGAGGCATTGGTTCATGTTATCTTACTAAATGGCGGAGAATTTCTATTTTTGTTGGTACTATGCTGGCTAATAAATTTAGGTCTATTTGACTATTGCTCAATCCATATGTCCACAATAGCTACATCTATCAACTGCTAAGCCATCTTTACAACAAAAGTCAATTTCTATTGTATATTTAGTCATGTAAGTTGAGCAATGGGTGGTGCTTGATCATATAGATTGAGTCATGCAGGGTGTGAGCTATGTTCAAGCTGTCCAGAATCCTGACTTTATTTTGAATCATTGGTTTCCTTCTATATAAAATGCTTGATGATCATATAGTTTCCATTTCATGGTTTAAACATGACCAGTGTTGTGCCAATCATCACTCTTACTAAATCTAGAGATTTTTGTTGGACTCTAATTAATGCACCGGTTATGGGGGCTTGAAATGTTTCCCAATGCTTATGAAGCTATAGAACTTGCAACTAGTTTGCATCAAGCTATATACTGACAGATGTTAATTAAGATGGCATATTTAATTAGGACTGTCTTGTCTTGACATTTGGATCTTGTGAGTGGTGAGTGCCATAGAATAATCCTTAAGGACAGATTACCAGTGTACTCGATAAAAACTTCAGAATGCCTTTTATTATGTTTGGTTTTTCAGTGCTATTTTGTCATCCTTCATAGATATCTTACTTCATAATGGGTAGTTGTCTTTGTTTCACTCTTTGGTATCTAGATACCCCTTGTATGAGGCTCTTGTGCTATAGTAACATCTGAAACTACCAAGTATGGGCATTATTGAATACTTTTTACTTGCACCTGCCCCCCTTCCCCTCTGGGGTTTCAATGGGCCACAAAGCTTGATATAGGCAGTATCTGAACCTAAGTATCTAGTACCAGGGGCAACAAACTTCTCCGACTGCATTAGTTGGCACTCACTTTCTTGTACCCTTCATTCCTTTACAATTCCAACTACCATGCTCCCCTTCCCCTCTGGGGTTTCAATGGGCCGCAAAGTTTGATATAGGCAGTATCTGAGCCTAAGTATGTAGTACCAGGGGCCACAAACTTCTCCGACTGTGTTAGTTGGCACTCACTTTCTTGTACCCTTCATTCCTTTACAATTCCAGCTAACATGCTCCATGCCTTATTTTGAGGCTTGATTGCGTTAACCCAAACCATGTATAATTCCAACAATCAGCTGCTCCCAAGGAGGCCATACGTAGCTTTGTCTCTTAATATTTGTCTGTCATGCTTTAAAGTGTAGAGAAGAGTGGACTTCGCTTAATATAGCCTTGTCTTGTAATAGTTGGAAGTAGATGAAGGGACCTGATTTTTAGACATAGACCCGTGTATACACAAACAGTTAGATATACAAATATGAGGCTGGTAAGTTGTGGCTAGCTGCCTTAATGTCACTCATCGCGAATAGATTTGGATCTGAGAGTTGCACTTGGCTATTTCGAGCGTTTTCTTCTTTGTGTTTGGTATAAATTAATTTTTAAATGCCGTCTTATATCCAAGAATAGATGTGGGTAGTTTGGTTGAGATGAAGAGCATGAGTAACATAAAGTCTCTGGGTGCTGAAGCAAGGCTAGTGGTTCTCTAGCGAGCACAGGACAAATTGGTGAATGCTTAGCAATCCTATGGTGGATAATGATCGGTTTGTTCCCAAGTTCTACACCTTTTGGATCATAAGTGTGTTGAGTTTGCATTGCGGGAGAAATTTTGCGGTCAATAATGATTTTTACCATTTCGGAATTTTGTTGGAGTTGAGTTCTAGAAGTCTTAAACATCTAGTGACTTTCAGTGACTTGGTTTGGAGCAACTCGTCCTTCTTGGCTTCGTATTAGGAGCTTGCTGGCAGGTCATTCCTGGATTATTCTTTGTTAGATATTCAACATAATTGGAGAGGCTTTTTTTTTTTTCCAGTTTTTATCCTCTTTGTTTTTCGATTGAGGGATCTTCTTGTGCAATCTCCTATGAATAAAATTCCTTTTCTTATCTATCTACAAAATGAGCACAGAAAATTTGGCATTTTATTGTGGGCATCAAGTTAACTTAATGATGCTCAATAAAAGTGCTGGATGCTGAATTAAGAATTTGACTTCAAATGCTCATCAGTACAGAGTGCAATTGAGATATTTATATTAATCTGTGTGATTAGCAAGCTCTGTAAAGACATGGTTCTAGTCCAATGAGGTAACCAAATATGGTAATCCAAGCTGTTCGAGATTACATCACTTTTGACAAAAACCAAATTAGTAGAGATGTCTACAAGAGGGTGACTAATTAACGTTTTACATGAGACAAAGAGATCCTTTGCCTTTACAATGTTGTTTTAATCATAATCATGCGATAGTATTTTGGGTTTATGAAGTGGTTCATGTGTGTGGGTAATAGCCCTTTGTGGTTAGTTTTTAACATCTTGTGCATTGTGCAGTTCCACCTTTAATGGAGGAAGTTATTGTGAAACAAACCATAAGCATGAAGATGGCTGGCGAGCATGTGACAATTGTGGAAAGGTGAGCCAGAAATTACTTTTATCTGGTTGACTTGTGGCAAAAGAAGTTTATGAGTTGAAGTTTCATTTGGTCATTTTTTTAAAAGAATTCTAATCAAATCTTGATGTGGGGTCTCTTTTGCAGCAAGTTCACTGTGGATGCATCATGTCACTCAATGCATTTGAAATAAATGAGTGTTGTGGTATAACGTGCAGGGAATGCGTTGAGAAGAGGAATCTTGGGGTATGATGAATCACACATCAGTGCACTTTTGTCTATCTGTATCTTTTGATTTTATCTAATATATGAACCTGCTTCTTCAGGAAGGCTGTCATTGTATGTGATTTGAGAACAAAATTTCTTTTTTCTTTGGATAAGGCCAAATAAACGAATGACAGGGTGAAAATATGTAAGCTGCAGTGCCAAAATCCTTACTAGCAGTGTCAAGTAGAGCCGCAAGATGATATAGCGCAGCGGCAGTAATATAGCTTATGAAGAAAATTTTGTTTTTGATTGTGATTCTTTTGGGCCAAATTTTCTATGTTTGTTATTCCAAATTTTTCTCCAAATAACTGCAACTAGAAAGATTGGAAACCAAGCTTAGTTGGTAGTTTTAGTTTAGATTTGTGAAGAAGCTAACGGAGAAGATGGCTGGGTTCTTTCACTTCTTTGATGTCTGCCATCGTGCCATATTTTATGTTCTCTTAAAAATTTTTAGATAATCAGTTTTAATTGTAGATGTCTATATGGCTGCTTTACATTGATGCGAGTATCTTATTCACCCTGATCCTTACCTCTTTAGTGCTCAAGGATTTAGGATCTACATTTTAATAATATAAACCATAGTTTCCAGATGTGGAAATTGTTTTTAGCCATTTTGGATCTCCGAGTGCTCTTAAATCGTGGTATATAACGAATTGAAATCTTTATATACTTCTTATGATACTGCTTGTCAGCCATTATGTAGTTGGATAATGAATATTAACAATTTGACATAGTGCTTCCCATAATAATGGTCTAAAAATCCCTTGATAATGTCTCTTACAGGTCATTGAGCAGATGTTTTAACCTTCACAGCCATCACTGACTCCAATGAAATGCCAATTAAATTTCACATAGAAACCTTAGACCTAAATGTTTACTCTCATCGTTTTTAAGAATCACATTCTATATTAAAGTGTCACAATACATTTTTAAAACAATGAGGAGAAGAAACCCACTATAGAACCAGCCAAAGTACGGTTTAGGGAAGTCTAATGTACACGTCTCACCCCTTGCAAGCATATATGTTGTTTCTCAAAGACCCAAATAGTTTTTGTTAAGTTTTAAAAGAATTAGAGATGAGACAAATGTAACTAATCAATCAAACCAAACCAAATCATTCCCCAAGTTAAATTAGGAAATTTCTTGTTAGGAAAATTGGGCTAGAGGTCACACGCGAAAACTTTTGAGAATATCGAGCTATTTATTCTAGTTGGGCCAAAATGAATGTCAGAGTTGATAAGGATGTCCAATGACATAAAAACTCCTAAAGACTATAAGCATTCGCATTGCATGTAATCTTCTTGCATTTACTAAACAACGAAAGTGCTGCTCAATAGCAAGCGTTTGCATGGTATGTAATCTTATGGCGCTTGTAAAAGGTTATGCAACTCTTGGTTCATAGCAAAAATTTTCCCTTTACGCTATCTGAAGCTAGTCTCAGGGCTATTTGAACCTAGCATGGCCTAACACTTGATTTTGCCTTGGATACGTCCCTCGCACAATTTTCCCATTCTTTTCTTTTTTTTGGGGGGGGGGGGGGGTTGTAA